>ML776596.1:660354-674069 GCA_009831015.1 Picea engelmannii | reverse complement strand
CACTGGTGTACTGTGTATGTGTGTGATTGTTTATTTCTTACTACTCATTATTGGATAATAATTCTACATTGATATAACATTTGAAGAAAAAGGATTATAATTACGCTATTACTGATTCACCCCCCCCTCTCAGTAATCCAACAGGGGATGGGAGGTCTAGGTGACCTAATGGGGAGAGGGGTCATATATGAAGTCTAATAGCTCTTATTCATCGTCCATGTCGCAAATGGGAAGGGAGAACTGGGGATAGAGAGAGAGATGTTAGTGTTTTTCGACCTTAGAGAGAAGTTGCAAAGGTCGGTAGGGAGGGGAGACTAGGGTTTTTCTGTGGAAAACCTAGCCCCACTAGGCAAGAATGGAAACCATAGACCCATCCATGCATGAGTGTACCATTCTTTTTCAATTGTTTGCAATATACATTTATGGTTCTTGAACTGCCATATATGCCCTATAGAGGTAATATATGGTATTTGAGTGGGATATTAGTGCCATCATGGAGGTTTTATGCACTAGATATGGATCTCAAGCCCTTAACCATGGTCCATTAAGGAAAACAAGGATGTTATGCCCTATGTGAGCCTTCTAAGCCTTATGGGCTAGGAACAAGGCCTTGAACCACCACTTAAGCACTATAAATAGGATTTTGGACCTCTGAGTGGGAGATAAGTGTCATTAGGAGTTTTTCACTCAAGGGATGGTTTGGGGGAATTTATCATGGTATGGGTAGGATGTCAAAGGACTTGGGACCCTAAATGAATTTCTTAGGCACTCTTAGGAGGTTTTTCACATGAGTGGTGGGTATTAGAGAATTGACCATTGTGGGAGAAGGAAAATGAGTGAATTATATTCTAAATGAAGCTTCTATAGATCTTGGTCCATGAACAAGGCTAGAAAACCACCACATGGCCCATCTAAATGGGATATTTCGCCCCCAAGTTAAATATAGGTGTTATTATAGAATTTTCCAATTATGAATCTCCTCATAAGGAAATGTAAGTATTGGATTTTGTTAATGAATAAATTAATTAATTTTTCAATGTTAAAAGAAAAATAAATTAAATTAAATTTATATTAATATTAATATTTAAAAATATTAAAATATTAAGCAAACTCAATAAATAAAATAAACAAAATTCCATGTGTAGAAGTTATAGGGAGATTAGTACCCATCATTTATGAAATTATTGTAACATGCAACCAACCATTTTATAAAACAAATGTCAAATTAAGCAACACATTTGTTGAAAAATTGGTTGTCATTTATGTCAACCCTAGAAGAAGCCCCAAAGCAGGACCAAAAGCACCTAGAAGTGATGGATTTATTTGAAGGAGTCTCCAAATTAGTCCCCTTATGGCATATCTCCAAGCATGGCCCTCATTGGAAGACTCTTTGAAGAAGCCTACAAGAAGCCCTAGTTGTTAAAAAAATAAGTTACAATGTATGGTCAAGAAGCCATGAAAATATGGTCAGGAATCCCAGAGGTGTGGTCATGGATCCCAGAGTTAATTAAAGAAAAAGAGTATGAAGGACATTGAAAGTGTATGAAAAAACTCTATGGATTGATATTCCTCGTCAAGTCATTTCAAATGGTAGGTGGCACACTGCGTGATTCCTCACAGTTGAGGAGATATGCCATCTTAAAGATGATCATGTAAATTTTTCCCCTAAATGATTGCAAACAAGAAGTTATAAGTCGGCCCCAAAATCAAGTAAAGGAGAACAACGATTGCAAATAATAAGTTATAGGTTGGCCCTAAATACAAGTAAAGGAGGTACTTGGAATAATATAAATACACATCAAGAGCCTCTCATTTTTATTAATGAATCTTGTGATCTATTAGCGCAAGTGAAGTAGCGGAGTTGTACGAAGGAGAGAGTTCTCATAGCTTCATATATTAGAATGGTTTTCAGGAAACCCTATTTGAGGTGACACCCACAGGTCAAGTATAGATTTTCCTTTGAGGACCCCACTGGTTGTCCAAGACTCTTCACACGAAGCCCTGCTCATTGCCAAGTCCAGTCCAGTGAGGTTGAGGAAGGGTTTGAAGGAGATGCTCTTTTCTTGATGTTGAAGTTGAGGAAGGTTTGATGATCTGAGATCTCATGCACTAGGCTTTTCACATGATGAAAGGTATGTTTTTCTATATGTGTTTGAGGCACATGTTGGAGGTTTTAGTACATGCTTGAGGCATATCTTGGTGGTTTTGGGCATATGATTTGGGGGACATTGTGGAGATATTGGAATAGGATTTATGTGGTTATTGGGGTTGAACCAGGTTTGATGATGATGATGTATCAGTATCAGTGACAATAATAGTGACAGGTTGATTCTTTTATATATATATTTAAGAGAGGAAGGAAGGGGAAATGAAAGGGGGTTGGAGCCTCCTTCTAGTTGAAGTTAGAGAATTTAGGGAGTTTTAGCTTCCTTTAGGTTGGAGCTTGTAAACCAGAGGGTTGGTGGATCCTTCTAGTTGGTGCTAGAGAATTTTTGGAAGTTGGTGCTTCCGATAGATGTAATATTCTGATACATTAAAAATATTTATGTGGTTTTCTCCCATTTGGGTTTCCACGTAAAATTCTTGTGTACTATGTAACTGTGGTTATATGTTTATGATATATTGAATGAAATCATAAGTGATAAATTGTTGATAACTTAATATTTACATGTTGTGGTTAAAAATGGTAAAAAATGCCTAAAAATGATTAACCCCCTCTTAGTATTATTGAATATTCCAACAATTGGTATCATAGAAGTTCCTTTAGAAAAAATCTAACCACTAGAAGGTAGATCATGGAGTGCATTAAGAATGGATTCCCAATGTTTGATGGTCAGAAATATTCCTTATGGAGTAGAAGGATGAAAACAAATTTGCAATCACAGGGATTTGATGTTTGGAAGAAAGTAGTAAATGGATACAAGTCACCTGCCTCCCCCCCAACAGATAAAGATGAAAATCAATTTTTTGAAAACAATTTGAAGGCTATGAATGATATTCTGAGTGGCCTAGTTAATTCAATATATGTCAAAATTATGCATTGCGACTCTACAAATGAAATTTGGGACAAACTTCAAAATTTTTATGAAGGAGATGAAAAATTCAAGGGGGGGAAGCTTCAAACTTATAGAGGTCAATTTGAACAACTAAAAATGAAGGAAGATGAATCTATTGTAGCTTATTTTCTACGAGTTGATGAAATAGTGAACGTTATGAAAGGATTAGGAGAAGAAATTAAAGGTTCAATAATTGTTCAAAAGTTACTAATGTCTCTTCCAATGAGATTTGATCCTAATATTCCATCCCTAGAAGAAAGAGAATATGGATGTACCCAGCCACTCATAGGCTCGAGCTACGCCACTTAAATAGGCTACAACTCACCCAGCCACCAGTAGGCAGGGCACGTTGCAGTCCCAAGACTTAGTTCTCTGATCTGAGTTTGAATTCTAACAACATTTAATATGAAACCAAGAAATAATAAACCACATTCATTAATCAAGCTCCAGGATAAAGCATACAGAAGTAAGCAATGTGCCATTCATTGCAAATAATCAATAGACAAGCACATCAAAAATTCATATCTCAAAGATAATTAAATACACATCGGAATAAAATTATACAGAGAACATGAAGAGCACTTATATTTGAAGTAAACATTCACCAACTAGCTGCAGACTAAGGACATTCCTCCCAACCATAGTTATTGTTGTTCATTTACTCTCAACATTAAGTCACCCCCAAGCCATGGCTATAAATCCACAAGGATGGGTCCTAGGCCAAATATAAAACACGCAACAGTTGGCTAACTATCTCTTAGGTTTCCCAACCACACAGCAAATCCTAATTTTCATCTCTCTTTCCCTCTCATCCTACATGACCCAAAGAAATGAACACCTTTCTCTTCCATGAAATCCCTTAGGTTGTTAAATTTATTTCCAAGGATCCAGTGCTACTGGTCAGGAAATATCCCTACTGTAAACTCCAAGGATTCTCAATTGTGGACAGTTCTATCTGAACTACCATCAAGCTCATGCACACAAGAATCCATTCCCTCTTGGAATGATCAGTAAAATATTACATCCATTCAGCAATGGCTCTCCACTTCCTACCATTTGTTTCCATTCTCAACCTAAGAGCACGTGAACTAGAAATAGTGAGTGAAGAGGAAGAAGAACAAGGGAGCAAGGGGAAGAAGACGAACTAGGGGAAGAGCTACCCCCAACTTCACCAAAAGACACCCTCATGCAACCATTTGTATCCATGCTCAGACCAAGAGCACACGAATTCAACAAGAATGAGGCTCCTAAAGATGAAAAATTGAGAAGGGTGTATAGTGAATGAATAAGAACAAGTGAATCCCCAAACAAACCAAAGTTGGGTTTATATAATTACTTGGAAATTAAGAACCACATGGCCTCCCCTAAGAAGCTCATGTAACCCCTTTTCTCCATAAAATCATTTATGGTTAAATAACATAATAATAAAAAGTCGTATCCCCTCAATCCCCCTCTCTCATGGAATCATAGCCCCCCTATATCTTTTTTCCTTGTATGTCTTGTAGCCAGCGGTGTATTTTATTAATGTATATGAAGTATTACATTTCCTAGGAACTCTATCCCTTTTTCAACTTTACCGGCTCACCAACATAAGTCACAATTACATAATACATTATAGTTCATAAGGGTTAAAATTGGGATGTTACATCCCCCTTCCCTTATTTTGGCACTGTCCTCTGTGCATTACACCATTCCAATGTTATTAATATTACAAATCTAGGCTCTTTGTCCTTAATCCACATAGGAAATCCAACCAACTCTTATATACATAAACACTCTAGCCTAAAATTAAACATGTATATATAGGCATTCCAACCCAAAACATGTATAATAATCTTCATAATTTATATTTCTGGCAGCGGTTCTAACTAACAATCTCTCCTTCCCTCTCATTGTTCACAACCCAAAGATATGAACCCCTTTCTCTGCCATGCAATCCCTCAGGTTGTTCCACTTCTCTCCAAGGATCCAATGCACTCGACCAGGAAGTTTCATAGTCACAGCTTCCAGAACTCCAGCTGCAACAAGTCCATTAGACTTTCTTCATTTTATGCCCTTGTCATCTCGTTGCTCCAACATCACCTTTGTATTTTCCCTCATATTCTAGTATTTTTATAGATCCTCAACATTCATCATTTCCATGAAACATTTCAAATTAGCGAGCATATCAATTCACAATTTGTGTATAAAATTTTTATTTTTGTTCATAATCTAAGACTAAATTTTCATAATCCATTACAACACGTATTTGTGTGGTTCATGGATCTGAATCTATATGGTTGTCTCATTAACTAGAATCACTATTTTCCTTGACATACACATTGTGTGCATGATCCTAATCAATAGTTTACAAGAACTATCAAAGTATCCTCTTCCTTATGGTCACTCCCCTTCTAGGTCTGGGCGTTATAGGCTCAAGCATCCCCTTCTTTGTTATACAGTCTCTCAGGCGATCCATCTTGCATGACCAAGGATTTCTTGCACAAGAATATTTTTATGGACACAGGGCTCTCATGTCACAATAGTATCCCTTCCCATGCTTTCCAGCTAGCATATCCAACATCTCATATGTATTATACACATATAGTCATCATGAGATATCATTATAACCAATTTCAATCATAAATGTCAAATCTGTTTTATACAAGAAAACAAAATTTTCCAAGCATGAGCCTTATGCTCATAATGTTTGGCTCTGTAGCTGTAGATATCAATATTCCATATGGATTACATCCCTGCCATATCCAAGACCATCCTACCTGCAATTTTCTCAATTTACACTCAGGAAAACAAACTGTCAATATATCCCATACAAGATATATATATATATATATATATATATATCCATGGTAAAAATTAAAAAAAAAAAAAATCACAAAGTGATCTTAGAATTGTTTACAACTAAAATTGAATCACTTCCATTACTCAAATTATCAATTGGAATGAACCCATCATTTTCTACACTTGCATTATTAGCCAATATTTTTTTTTTATCCGTCAACATTTCTGTCACTCTGTTCTCCTAACAAATATTTTCCATAAGTTATCATTATATAACTACTCTCACTTGCAACTTTCTTGATGTGATATATAATAGTTCTTGAAGTTTTTTCATCTTCATGAGTTAGCAATACTCGCATCATTTCAGCTATTAGCATAATCATTTCTATGTTATATAATATATTCATGCATTCACCAAAATGCATTCAATGATTCTTTTATTATCACTAGTAACATTTTTAATAGATCCAAAAATTGATCTTGGAATCTTACCAAACAACAATCTAATCACCTTCAGCTAGTACTCATATTAAATATAATGCATCTATCCATCATTACGTATTTTCAGCACCATGGGTTTTTCATAATGCAACAATTAATTACTAAATAAAATAACAATCAATATGACAATACCCATGGCCACATCTATATAATTCATCCATTCATTGACTACATAATACCACATAACTATGTCATTCATTCCACCATGATGAGTTGGAAGGTCTTTCCAATGACTCAACACATCATCCACACACTTCCTACTGCTTGCCTAACTATTTGGATACCTTCCTTTTCAACCCAAACACAACACAAAGAATATAGTCTTTAATTTCTCTTCAGTGTCGGCAAAGAGGTTGTAGTCCAAACATCAGATATACAGTAGATACCATTGAGCACTCATATAGCGTTATATCCCTTCTATATCCAACCATATTATGGTCTCACACATGAATAGCTCTATGGATACTCATTGTTATAGAAGGAATATGTCTCCTGAATTAACCTGGTTATGATCCCATAACCAATCATAACATAATATGCAATCAAAATTTTATCTAAATCCATTCTAGAATCAACAACATTTATATACTCTAGGCCTTTGGCCATTACATATCAACTTAAATATTGAAATTAACTGAGGGAATTATTACCTCAATCCCCTTCAACATGTATGGATCAATAGAAACTAAATACATATTTGTTTGGTTGTTATCAACCTACTTGTTTCTATCTGACCAAGTGATATTTGTAGAAGTTCATAGACTTCCTCCTTCATCATTTTTATCACCATTCCTTCCACCCTCATGGGTATTCACCTAGATGGAAATCATAAGCAATAGCAACATCCACATCTTTAACCCTGCTATATCATTTTTCATGAATACATAATCCATAATTAGTCATACTCAATCATTATCTCATAATAATAGACTATCATAAGTTCACAAGCATGTTATATGCATATCCAAGCATGTACATATGAAAAATTACACATCCATATGCACCAACAATTCACTGTCATCATGCCTACTAATGCATATGTAATTTAACTTCATTGTATGCCTCATGCACTCTAGTGCATTTCTATTTTAATTCACTTATTTATTTATCTATTTATGTTGTAGTTGGTTGTCCTTGAACTCCTTCAGATCCTTGTTGCCTTGCGTGCTCCCATTCTGCTCATCTACACTATTTTTCCCTGGTATGAATACTTTCCATCCAAGTTCCACTTGCTCATTCTGCAATCCAACCACTGTACTCAAATTGCAACAACTCCCCTTGGGTAGTCATCCCAACTTACCTTTATGAGACATTCCAGTACCCTGGAATGAATTATCTCAAACATTCCATCACTCTACTACAACATTCTTGACTCATTGTTACTCCTAGTTCTCCATTAGGTTACCTCATTAACAGTTCCCTATGAACCCATACCTTTCACACTTAATACCATTTCCAAATGGGAGTCCATTTTCATTTAATGACACTTTTCAAGTGAGAGAGCATTTCAATTTATCTTCATTAGCATCCTGCTTCCACTATGAGCTCTGATATCATAAGTGGATTTATTTCATTGAGTAATTTATACAAGTAGATAATTCATATCTAACAAATCCTTCTATGTAACTCTTATGCTTGACACATAGAGATTATTCACACACCACCTCTTAAGTTCTTTCTTTTCTTCCCCGTCAAGCTTGCAACTATCTACACATATCTACATTCAAGTTCATGGAGCCTTAATTTTCCTTTATATTCCCATTAATGACATTATTCACCCACTAGCTTCATGCCCTATGTGAGGATTCTTTCTTTTGTAGTACCTACAATTTATTCGCATTATGTAGTATCAACATAATAATTCTTCTATTATGCTCTTCTCGAGTTCTTTATCCACTTTCCATTACTTTCTATGTAGATATTTATTACCTCATCCAACTTATGTAAGCTATGTAATGCCTCCATGACCCTAACATATAATCCTAGACTATAATTGACTTGATTATATGTCTAACCCTGCCAAAATCTGCAAGCAATCATCTTGTTAGAATTATACATATTATACAAAAAAATGTCAATTAAATTTACAGGTACCTTCTATGTTTAATTTATGAATAAAATATATCATATTTATCCAAATTAGAATAATTCCATGACATTCTCCTCTAAATCATCCATCCAACGGCTGTAATTTGTCCCCAATCGGATATTTGATTTGAAATTTATGGATCCCCGAAAAACCACTTTCATCCCCCTTAGTTGATACAACAAATCGAATTCTACATGGCACTTCCTTCAAACCCCTTACCCAGGTGACCACAGCTCAAAACCACAGGGTTAGTCCTTCCTTATCTCTTTTCTTTCTTCAACACAAAAACAATTGGTCACTAACCCCCTTTTACTTCGACCGAAGTCTCATATGACCAAGGGCTATGACCAAGCGCTTAGATGGAGACGCTTATCTAGATTTTCGGGACATCAGGGCTCTGGATATTTGGGCCTCAGGGGTTTCACCTTCATCACACTTCACATTTCCTAATATTTCTAACTGGAGAATCTCCTGAATGAACCCTTCTTCGGAGATTTGGGGGTCTGGAACTTCGGGCATCAAAGGTTCCACTTATGCCACATAACATTCCCTCTGAACACTGAATCGGTGAAATCCTAGAGCGGCTCTTCGAAGCATCACTACTACAGTGCTCCAAAGCTTCATAATTCATATGTTTTTAAAAAAACATACTCCCTTGTTCTCGTGTGTCGAATCTCTTAACTTTCAGAGTTGCATCAACAACTACGCACCAGGGGTGATATGTGTCAAAAATATAGAGATGACATGTGGACTAATATACGGGTGACACATGTCAATTCATAATTGGCACAAAAGGTCTATGAATATCATAAAATAAGATGACACATGGCACGCATGAAGTGGTTCCACATCACCCTCGGTGACATCAGCATGTCACGTCACTCTGACGCTCTTGGACTTCAGCTAGTTCGGGCTTCACAAGTTTCTTCTACCACACACCTCAAAACTCTCAAACGCCAAACTGGCGGACACCCAGCCTGTCGCTCCCTGGAGCTTCAGGACTTTGGGCTTCGAGGGACTTCACCACATACCATTACAAATGTCTCAAACCACCAAACTTTTGAACTGTTTGTCTCCAAATTTTTGAGACTATGAGGCTTTGAGGATTTGGGCTTTGGAGGATTGTTTTCAAATCCATCCAATATTTCCTCCAAACACAAAAATTCTGAACAATCGCTAATATTCGAACATCTGTCCCCTAACCGTGAATGGTCCAGATTGACTCCGAACTTCATGACTTTTGAGAAAATTTCTCCAAGTAACATAAGGACTAAAACTCTCGAATGTTGAATATATGATAATCTGTAGACACACATCCTAGACAACAGATGGTCACGATTTTCTCTATAGTTCGAAACTTCGGGAGATTTTCTTCCTGGAAGCTTAAGGACTCTTTTCTCCTGGAGTGTCGAACCTATGAACTATCGTGAGATCTATGTCTCATGCTTTCTTGCTCACAAATCTGATGACTGGGATCTAATATTCTCCATTGTGCCTCACCTCCTGATATGTTCCTAATCCAATGGCCCAGATCTTTCCTTGGATAAATCCAATGGTCAAGTACTCCTCCCTGTGATATACGACATATATTCACTTTGGGACTT
Organism: Picea engelmannii; assembly: GCA_009831015.1. NCBI lineage: Eukaryota > Viridiplantae > Streptophyta > Pinopsida > Pinales > Pinaceae > Picea > Picea engelmannii. The sequence goes on along the minus strand of ML776596.1, from coordinate 664,038 downwards.
CGGTGCTTCAGGATTTTACCTCCTTTTCATCAAAGACCTAAAATGTATCGAAGCAATGAAGTCTGAAGGACTCTGGTGCTTAACGACCCCACATCTTCTCCAGATTCAATGGTTGTGAAGGATATTTCTTCTCCCAAACATATACTATGGTCCAAATCTAAACGTGATCCCACAGTGGTGATCGTTCCCAAATTTGAAAGGGATGGTCACAATCCTTCAATCCCTTACTGAGGATCTCAGACGTTCTATCTTCTGTGTGGACTCTACAATGCCATTCCTCCTGAGGTTCATGACTTCAAGGTCCTAACTCGATCTCAACCACAAGATATTTTCTAATGGATCCGGCCCATTCCATCCTGGTGTTTCAACCTGTAGATTTGAAACCAATATGTAACATACCCAACCACTCGCAGGCCTGGACTATGCCACTTAAACAGGATGCAACACACCCATCCATCAATAGGCGAGGCACGTTGCAGTCCCAAGATTTGGTTCTCTAATCTGAGTTTGAATTATAACAACATTTAATATGAAATCAAGAAGGAATAAACCACATGAATTAATCAAGATCCAGGCTACAACATATAGAAGTAATAAATGTTCCATGCACGACAAATAATCAACAGACAGGCACATTAAAAATGCATATCTCAAAGATAATTAAATACACGGTGGAATAACATTATATAGATAACAAAGAGAGAACTTATCTTTCAAGTAAAAATTCACCAACTGGATGCATACCAAGGATGTTCCTCCCAACCATAGACATTTTTGTTCATTTAATATCAACAGCAGTTCACCCCCGAGCCAAGGCTATGAATCCATAAGGATGGGTCCTAGGCCAAATCTAAAACATGCAACAGTTGGCTAAATAGCTCTCAAGTTTTCCAACCACACAACAAATCCTAATTTCCATCTCTCTTCCCCCCTCAGCCTGCACAACCCAAAGAAATGGACACCTTTCTCTGCCATGCATTCCTTAAGGCTGTTCAATTTCTCTCTAGGGATCTAGTGCTACTAGTCAAGAAATATCCCTACTGGAAACTCCAAGTATTCTCATTTGTGGATAGTTTTATTTGAACTTCCATCAAGCTCATGCACACAGGCATCCATTCCCTCCTAGAATGATCAGTAAAATATTAAATCCATTCAACAATGGCTCTCCTCTTCCTGCCATTTGTTTCCATGCTCAGCCCAAGAGCACATGAACTAGCAATAGTGAGTGAAGAGGAAGAAGAATAAGGGATAAAGAGGAAGAAGATGAACCAAGGGAAGAATGACCCCCAACTTCATCCAAATCCACCCTCATGCATCCATTTGTATCGATTCTCAAACCAAGAGCACATGAATTCAGCAAGAATGAGGCTCCTAAAGATGAAAAAGTGAGAAGGGTGTACAGTGAATGAATAAGAACAAGTGAACCCCCCCCCCAAAAAAAAATGGGCTTATATAATTACTTGGAAATCAAGAACCACATGGTCTCCCCCAAGAAGCTCATGTAACCCATTTTCTCCATAAAATCAATTATGGTTAGATAAAATAATAATAAAAAGGATTAGCCCCTCAATCCCCCTCTCTCGTGGAGTCATAGCCCCCTATCTCTTTTTTCCTTGTATGTCTTGCAGTCGACGGTGTATTTTATTAATCTATATAAAGTATTACATTTCCTCAGCACTCTAGCCCTTTTTAAACTTTATCAGCTCACCAACCTAAGTCACAATTACATAATACATTATAGTTCATAAGGGTTAAAACTAGGATGTTACAAAATATCTTACTACGTTGAGCATGGATGAGATACATGGAATACTTACATCTTATGAGATGATAACATAACATGATAATCCATCCAAGAAGGAAGCAGCTTTCAAAGAATTCAAGAAGACAAGAAAGAATAAGAAAAATTCAAAGTTAAGCTTCATCTTCAGCGGTTATTCAAATGAATATGAAGAAATAGCCAACTTCATGAGGAGGTTGAAGAAAGGAATTGGAAATTACAAAGGTAATCTTCCCTTAAAGTTCTTTAATAGTGGTAAAATTGGTCATTTTGCTTCCAAATGTCCTTATCCTGAGAATTTAGATAGTGATGAAGAAGAAGTTCCCAAGAATGAAAAGAAATGTTAGAAAGGAGACAAGAAAAGAAATCAAAGAAAAATCTTCAAGAAAAAGTATCTACTCAATAGAATATAGTTCATCATCTAATGAAGATAATGATAGTGACAGTGACTCAAAAAGAGTTATCTTTATGGAAATGGAAACTCAGAAAGGAAGCCTTGAAAATGAAAAAGAATATTATGAAGAAGGCGAAGTGGATATTGAGGCAGAACTAATCAGTGCTTTAAGTTATCTAAAGAGGGAAAGGAGGAAAAACAAGTCCCTCAAGGAAGAATTGATCAAACTAAATGAGGTTTCTCAAAACCCTAACAAAAATTTTGAAGAAGTCCAACAAATTATCATAAATCTAAAGGTTCAGTTGGAAGAATCCAAAATGATTTAAGAAACACTCAAGAAACAGTTAGAAGAAAATCATAAAATAAACGAATCTTTAGAAGACTAAATAGTATCACTAAGAAAGGAACTTCAAACAAAGGACGTCCAACAAAAAAATTGCAACAACACCAAAATATGTTGGAAGATTGGTTGTTGTCATTGATGTCAACCCTAGTCATGGGTTTTGGACCACAAGATTGATGAAGTTATTTGGACATGAAGGAAAATGAACATGTAGATACAACACCCATGGATGGATAGTATACATCATGTTGTTTCTGGTGGTATGTGTCACGTCATGTGGATCCTCATGGTTGAGGAGAAATGAATTTTTGAAGATGACAAAGTGAATTGTACATGTAGGCCCTGAAGATAATTAAAGAAAAGAATTACAAAATAAGAAAGTGTCAAGTCGGACCTATTGTTAAAAGGAATTGACATAAATGGTATAAATAAACATCATTATACATTCATTTGATACAATTTGAATTTCAGAGGGAAGAAGAAGTAAAAGAAGGCCGGATTTCAAGGGAGGATGAAGTCTTTTGGTGATGTGTTCTAAGGTATGTTATTTTCAGGTCATCTTACCATTTTTGCTATAACTTTTTTTCTAGAACGATTCAGATGGTGAAATCGCTATGGTAGTGAGAAGACATATCAAGGTACCTCTGGTAAAAATTTCATCTCTTGATTCGCTATAATTATGGATATACACTCTGTGTACTATAGGGTTTGTGACCAGTCCTGAAACTAGTCAAAAAACAGGTGTTCTGGGTAAAACAGTCATAACTTTTTCATACAGACTCCAAATTCAGTGGGACCACTTCCATTGGAAACAGTACGGACTTTAGTTTCTTGTGTGCGATTTCAGAATCATATGTTAAATATTGAGCACGGGGCATGCTGTACAAGTTGGGTCTTCTAAACAAACCAGAATTGAATAAAGTTTTATTATCTCTCATATATTCTTGGGTGGAAGGAAGGGGAAAGGATAGAGAGTTCAGATCTCTCTTTATATTGGAGGATTGTATCTTCCTCTTGGAGGTTAATCCCTCCCTTTACATTTGGAAGCTGTAGCTACCTTTGGAAGTCATTACTTCCCTTGAACAAAAACTATTGATTGTTTCTCATATATTGTGCATGGTGTATTGTGGTGTATTGGTGTAACTCTTATACTATTATTCATTGCTC
>ML776596.1:632921-657675 GCA_009831015.1 Picea engelmannii | reverse complement strand
TGTACAAGTTGGGTCTTCTGAACAGACCAGAATTGAATAAAGTTTTATTATCTCTCATATATTCTTGGGTGGAAGGAAGGGGCAAGGATAGAGAGTTCATATCTCTCTTTATATTGGAGGATTGTATCTTCCTCTTGGAGTTTAATCCCTCCCTTTACATTTGGAAGCTGTAGCTACCTTTGGAAGTCATTACTTCCCTTGAACAAAAACTATTGATTGTTTCTCATATATTATGCATGGTGTATTATGGTGTATTGGTGTAACTCTTATACTATTATTCATTGCTCATTGGATATAATTGAATGGTTTAAGTATAAGTTGAAAAATATTTTTAAATTGTACTTGATACTGATTCACCCCCCTCTCAGTATCAACAAAATATTGGATGAAATCATCAATATCCAAATCCCAAGCTATGACAAGTTTGGACTAGGATACAAACAAAATCATATTGATAAGGGTTCAAGCTCCATAACGACAAAAATGGAATTAAAAAAAAATAGCTATGCATAAGTCATCAAAGGTCCCATAAATAAGGAAGAATGCAAGCCTTCAAAGGAGAATATCCAGGTAGTGGAGATCATTCAAGAAGAAGATCATCCAATCTAAGGAATGTGGAGTCAGTAACCAACAATGGAGAGGACTCAAGAAGAATATTATAGAAGAGCTCCACCACCTAGAATATCTCCCACACTCAGGTACCATACTATCTTTCTTGGGTTATTCCTGCAACAATTTTGGGCACAAGACCATAAATTGTGGAGCCTATGCTAAGAACAAAAGAAATTATGGAAGCTACTCTAGGAATAATTATCTTAGAAAACCTCATGAAGATTATAGCAGAAACTATAATAGTTTTGTCTCATTAAATAATGAAATAGATTAATGCTACACGTGCAACAATTTCGGACACATAGCCAAAGATTGCAGGTTGATTGTTCCTCCAAGGGAACTGAATCATGATTTTAACAGTCATGTAAAAGAACCATCAAGGATGTGGAAAAGGAACCAGGATAAATTATACATTGAAGAATGTTCGATTTCTCTACAATCCCAAAGAAGAAAAAGTGATTGGTACATTGACAACAATTATTCAAAGCCCGTGACAAGGGACAAGGACATATTTGTAACTCTAAAAATAAATATATGGATCAATTTCATTTGGCAATGATAACTCAACCAAAATTATAGGAAAGGGCATAGTCAATCTTGGAAGCAAAGATGCCATGGTAGAAAATGTCCTACTTGTCAAAAATATGAAGCATAATCTACTAAGTGTGAGTCAAATGTGTTACCAGGGACAAACACTTCTATTCAACTCAAATAAATGTGAGATAAGGAAATAAGGATTAAGAAAATTGGTGGCGACAACAATAAGTACTCCAAACAACATTTACATCTTAAATGAGATTGGAAAGGAAATATGTTACTTGGGAAGGGAAGATGAAATTTGGATTTGGAACAGAAGAATGGGCCATATGAACTTGACAATCTTGTCAAAATCAGGAGAAAGGAAGTGGTAAGAGAAATGCTTGAAATTTCAAAGCCAGCAAACACTATGTGCAAGCATTGTCAACATGGAAAACAAACAAGAACTGCATTCAGGACAAAGGAATACTCTACAAAAAAACCATTGGATATTGTACACACTGATCTATGCGGACCAATGAGAACAAAAGGGTCGAATGGAGAATAGTACTTCATGCTACCTATTGATGATTATACAAGAATCATCGGAGTCTATTTCCTCAAGAAAAAGTCAGAGGCATTCGAATGTTTCGGGATATTCAAAGAGATGGTTGAAAACGTGACTGATTTGAAAATCAAGTGCTTGAGATCAAACAATGGAGGTGACTTCATGTTAAAAGAATCTGGGAATTTCTATGAATCATATGGAATAAAAAGGCAATTCTTAACAGCTAGGACACCTCAGCAAAATGGATTCGTTGAAAGGAAGAACACAATTGTATAGGAAATGGATAGAACCATGTTGAAATATTCCAATTTGGGTGATATCTTTTGGGTATAAGAAGTACATACAGTTGTTCATATATTGGACAAATGATTGCTTAGAAGTAACAATGACAAGACTCCATATGAACTATGCAAGGGAATATCGATGAACGCCAAACACTTTAGAGTGTTTGGAAGAAAATGTTACATAAAAAGAGAAGATAATAAGATTGGAAAATTTGACTATCAGGTTGATGAAGGCATAATGGTTGGATACTCAAGAAAAATCAAGGCATACAAATGCTACAACCTAAGACTCAACAAAATAGTGGAAAGCATCAATGTAAATATTGATGAAACAAATGTGTTGAAGACCATAGAAGAAAGAAAAAATTGAAAAGAGAAGGAAGAAGAAGAAGAGGAGGAACCAAAAGAGAAGCAACTAGAAGTAGAGAAAGAAGAAATTGTAAGGTACCATATCTATTATAATAGAAAAATAATAGAAATATTGTAGAAAATAAAAGAGGAACAACACAGTATATGAAACCATGTCACCAAAACAATACCTTTATTGATAGGAAACAATGTTCACTTGCTTCTTCAAGGGGGAAACCTCCAGTAGAGCAACACTCTATTACAATAATTCTCAAGACAAAACTTAGCATGCCTCCTACTCTTATTTATACTAATTCTATATTCTAAAGAACCTTCTAGTGGAATATCTTTCTAGAAGCATAAGCTTCTATTAGGTCTTCTTACATTTACTTGTTATCATTAATTAAATAGGCCTTATAAACTAATGTTGGCCTTTATTACATGGAAAATATATTATTCTACTTACATGATGTGTTAGGAAGGTTAGGTCCCTAACATTCCCTTCCCCTTGAAAACAACATTTTCCTCAAGGCTTGAGATTAGGAAATTGTTGTAGAATGGTAGCAAGCTCCCAGGTGGCATCTTCTAGAGTTGTATATTTCCACTACACTAACACTTACTAGATGGTGTGCTGGTGAAGACTATATTTACGTTGGTACAAGACTGCTTGGGACTATAACCAAATGGAACCTTCTTCATCCAACTTAGGGAGATGGGTTTGAGTTTTGCACTTAGTTCCAATCACCTTCTTTAAGCATGAGACATGAAAAAGAAGATGGAGCTTAGAATCATTGGGCAGAGCTAACTGGTAGGTGATGGTACCCACATGCTTCAGAATGTCATAAGGACCATAAAATTTGGGAGAAATATTCTGACAATGTTCAACTTTGAGTGAATTCTACTTATAAGGTTGCAGATGAAGAAACACCTAGTCCCATTCAACAAATTAACGTTTAGAACAACCTTGATCGGCTTGTTGCTTCATGTGATTTTGAGCCATCACCAAATTTTCTTTGAGAGTACGGAGAATGGCCTTACATATTGACGATTTTTTTCAACCTATTGAACCTTAGAGACACATGGCATGTATGAGAGAATCGATGGTGGATTTTTTCCATATACTGCTTCAAAAGGAGTCATGTGAGTAGTTGTATGGTAACATGTGGTGTACCACCATTCAGCTAGTGGTAACCACTAAGCCCATTGATGTTGGTGGTCATATGCAAAACACATTAAATATTTTTCCAAAAACTTGTTGACAATTTCAGTTTGACCATCAGTCTGGGGATGATAGGTGGTGCTAATATCTAATTGAGTGCCATATAGCTTGAAAAATTCTTGCCAAAACTTGTTGGTGAACGTGGGATCCATGTCAGAGACAATAGAATGTGACATGCCATGAAGTTTGAAGATATTGTCCATGAAAACTTGGGCCATTGTGGATGCGGTGAAGGGATGTTGCAAAGAACATAAATGATCATATTTGTAAAGACAATCAAACACCACCATGATGAATGTCTTGTTGTCGGATTTACGGAGGCCCACAATGAAATCCATAGAGATGTCTTGCCAAATAGAAGGGGGAATTAGAAGGGGTTGGAACTTGGAGTGTGCCATGGACTTTGACTATTTCTCCTTTGTTTCTTTGAAAAACATGACATTCATCCACAAAGGTGCAGACATCCTATTTCATACCATCCTAGAAAAAATGATTTTTGACCCTTTCATAAGTTTTGGTTAACCATGAATTCCCAGCAGTGGGTGAAGCATGAAGATCAGAAAGAACTGTAGATTTAAGTTGTGAATGTTTTCTTATATAAGTTCATTATTGTGCCAAGAGTACCCTAAAGATGCTAGAGAATTTGCTTTCAATTGTTGGATCAAGTGAGATATTTTTGGATCTTGCAACCATTCCTAGCGAGCATCTTGGAGACAATTTGGTACAATGAAAGAGAAGGAAAAGAGGGACCCTTCTTCTTCATATTTTTGGGAAAGATCATCAGCAACCAAATTTTATTTTCCCTTCATATAAATGATCTCATAATCATAGACAAATAGCTTAGTGACCCATTTGTGTTTCTCTGGGGATGAAACCTTTATTCGAGAAAATACTTGAGGCTCTGGTGATCAGTTTTAATATGCAAGAGTTTACCTAATAGATAAGGACTCCAGAGATCCATGACATACATAATAGCCAACATTTCCTTTTCATAGATGATTTCACCCAATTGTCTTTCTGAAATTTGTTTTCTAGTGAAGGTCAAATGTCAACCATCTTGCATGAGAACTGCCCCAATTCCTTTTTCGGAAGCATCACATTCCAAGACAAAAGTCTTGTTGAAGTCAGGAATGGATAGGACCGGAGTCATGCACATAGCGTCTTTCAAAGACTTGAAGGATTGGTCAGCTATTGGAGTCCAAGTGAAGGCATTATTTTTAAGGAGAGCAATGAGAGGTGTTGCAATTTTTCCATAATTATTAACAAGCTTGTGATAATAACCTGTTAAACCCAGAAAGCCATGAAAGCTCTTAATAGTTTTATGGCAAGGCCAATCCTACATAGCTTCAATTTTATTAGGATCCACCCATACACTGTCCTTTCCCTCAATATGACTGAGGTACTCCACTTCTAAGGCTCCAAAGGCATATTTATATTGTTTGAGGAAAATTTGGTGCTTAAAGAGTAGATGGATAACTTGATCCACATGGGTGAGATGGGATGTCCAATTTTTACTATAGATGAGAATATCATCAAAGAAAACTAATACAAAATGATGGAGAAAAGGACGAAATACATGATTCATGATACTTTGGAAGGTGGAGGGATCATTACATAGGCCAAAGGGCATGAACAAGAATTCATAGTGACCCTCATGAGTTCTAAAGGCAATCTTGGGAATTTTTTCTTCTTTCATACATATCTAGTGGTAGTCAGAACAAAGATCAAGTTTAGTAAAGTACTAAGCACCACTCAATTCATCCAAGAGATCATCAATGACAAGAATGAGAGATTTTTCTTTGATGGTGAGTTTATTGAGGGCAGGAAATTCAGGACACATGTGCCAAGTACCTTCTTTATTGAGTACCATGACCACAACATAAGAGTAGGGGATAGTACTAGGGTGGATAACACCCGCTTGGAGCAACTCTTGCATGATTTTCTCAATTTCATTCTTTTTGGCAAAGGGGTGACGATAAGGGATAACATTGGGAGGAATATTATCAGGAATAAGGGGAATGGAATGATCATGAACACCACGGGAAAGGGAAAGTCCTTGAGAAGTGGAAAAAATAGCTTGGTGTTTAGAGATGATAGATTAGAGATCAACATGCACAGAGGGTATCTCAACTACTTGAATGGAATGGAGTTGGGAAATAATACCTGGATGAACTTTCTTGAGAAGCTCTTCCATTCAATGGGAACTGATGATCTTAGGAGAACCTGTTGTGAGCCCTTGGAATTGATATTGGTGTCCCTCCTGGTGGAATTGCATGGTTAATTCCTTAAAATACATGAGAATGTGACCCAAAGTGTGTAACCATTCAAAACCTAACAAAATGTCACAACCTCCCATGTCGATGGAAAACATATGAGATTTCAAGTGGTATTGTCCAATTTGAAGACGTACATTGGTTTCCTGGGTAATGTGACGGTGAATAAAATTATCAGTGCTTCCACTGTCAACAAGGATGATGAATTTCCTATGCTTAATATAGCCAATGAGCTTTAGGGTTTGTGGAGTAGAGAAGCTAGTGAGGGCATGAAATGAAATCAGGGGGCCAACTTCAAGTGGGTTAGTGAGCTCTGTAGTAGCATCTGGAAGGGGTATCTCTTCAACAGGGGGAACTACAGCTTCTTCTTCAACAACCTCCTCTAAAATGGCCATAAAAAAAAAAATCCTTACACGTGTGCCCGGGAAAATAATTTTCATCACAATTATAGAAAACACTCTTGAGTTGGCACTCGGCCATTTCAGCCCGAGTTAACTTCTATACCTTGAGGGGAGTGGTAGGGGGGGTAGGATTTGTGGGGTGAGGGAAAGGAACAAAAGAGGGTTTTTTCAATGCGGGGAATTGGAAGAAGCAATCTCAGAAATCACTTGGTGGAGGAACTCCTTGGTCTGAGTGATGGAATCTTGTAGGTCTTGTTTGCGTCTTGTGGCCATTTGGATACGAGGGGTTCCTGTAAGGGAAACGAGTGGGTGGGACCACATAAAATAAGGAATAATAAGTGATAGGTACCACAACAATTAGGGGGAAAAGGGGAATAGAATGGAAGATTCGGTGGAAAATAGGGGCGTCGAGAAGGGGGTCGTGTCCACTAGAAAAAAAAAAAGGATTGAAAATGAAAGGTACCACCGCAATCAGCGTGAGGAGAGGAATCCAATGGGATAGGTCCATAATAAGGGTTCCAAAAGGAAAATTATACTTTTTTTTAACCCCTGCGGAGTTATACTCTGATCTAAATAATGTTGGAGTGGAGAAATGGCCAAATTCTTAATAGGAAGAAATGTGTATGAATTTTGCAACCTAGATGCAGGAGGAAAGGTTGCATGACAATAGATATTGTATGTTCCTTTTCTACTGTACTTTTGTCCCAAGGGTTAGGGTGTTTAGGGTTTCTATAGACAAGGGTTTTCCCTGTGCTATATCTCTATGATATACATGTGGGGTCGAATAGTAGTATTCATCCTAATATCTCAAGGCACCAACTAAGGAAGCTAGATCATACCCTTAGTCGTACTACCTGATTACCCATGTACTAGAGAGTATATTCTTGAGTGTTTTTCTTGGTGGCACTATAGGAGTCAGGTAGTTGATTGATGTATCTACATAGGGATTCAGGATATCTAGGTTGATCTATATACAGGTGTTGTCTAATGAGATACCACTTAAAGGGGTACCAACGGGGGTTATAAGGGTGGCCAACAATGTGCGCTTAAGTACCACTTGTAGTTCCTATGTGTATGCTTCCCTGACCCTGGAATTATACATTAAAAAACATACCACTTGTAAGGTACCAGATATATTATAATAGTAGAGAAACAAAAATATTGTTGAAAATATCATTGGAACAACATAGTATATGAAACCACGACACCAAAATAATACCTTTATTGATAGGAAACAATGTTCACTTGCCTATTCGAGGGGAAAACCTCCAGAAAAGCAGTGCTCTATTATAATAATTCTTAAGACAAAACTTCTCATGCCTCCTACTCTTAGTTATACTAATTATATCTTCTAAAGAACCTTCTAGCGCAACATATTTCTAGAAGTGGAAGATTCTATTATGTTTTCTTACATTGACTTCTTATCATTTATTAAACAGGCCTTATAAACTAATGTCGGCCTTTACTACATGGAAAATATATTATTCTACATGCATGAGGGGTTAGGGAGGTTAGGTCCCTAATAGAAACAGAATAAAATCAGTAAGATCTCCAGACACCTTCTAAGAAACCTAAACACTAGTGTCAGAAGAATCATCCACGGGAACAAATTATTGTGGATAAAAATGTAGGAATACAAACCTGAATAAGTAAACCAACACATACACCATAAAAAATACATCTAGAATTATTATTGATAGTTAAACCAAGCATATTTGAGGAAGCTAGAAATGATGAACATTGGATCAAGGCCATGGAAGAAGAATTGAATCAAATAGAAAAGAATGGGGCATGGGAACTGGTTCCAAGACCTAAGGACAAAAACATGATTGGTACAAAATGGGTGTTTAGAAACAAACTAAACGAAGATGGACAGGTAACTAGAAACAAGGCAAGGTTAGTATGCAAGGGATATGCTCAAGTTAAAGGAATAGATTTTGAAGAAACATTTGCTCACGTTTCCAGAATAGAAGCAATCGTAAAGATCTTATCCTATGCATGTTCCAAAATAATCATTGTCTATTAGATGGATGTAAAATCATCATTTATAAATGGTGAATTAGAAGAAGAAGTCTACATCGAACAACCAAAAGGGTTTCTACTATCAGAAAGGGAAGATTATGTTTGCATATTGAATAAAGCTCAGTATGGGATCCAACAAGCCTCTAGAGCCTAGTGTTCAATATTGGATAAGTACTTACAACAACAAGGATTTAGAAAGGGAAATGTAGATAGAAATATTTACATCAAAGTTGATCGAGATAGCATACTTATAATTGAATTATATGTGGATGACATCATCTTTGGAAGTGATGATGACAGGTTGAGTCAGAAGTTTTCCAAGGACATGCAGGGTGAGTTCGAAATGTCCCTACTTGGTGACTTGGATTTCTTCTTGGGACTCCAGATATCTCAGTTAGATGAAGGTATGTTCATCTCCCAAATTGTTAAGTACCAAACACTGAATATAGAAATATCACAATAGATCCAAAGAACAATATAAAAGAAACCACACTTTATTATAGAAACCCTTGAGGTAGGAAAACACCATACAATGGATCCTATTATGGAAGGGATCATCTCTTGTTCACTTGCCTCTTCGAGGGGGAAACCTCCTAATGAGATTCAACTCCAAATACAATACTTCCCTTCATATTGCATTTCTTGAACCCCTTTATATAGTACTACCATCACCTAAGAACATTCTAGAGTAGGAATCTTCTAGAAGCAAAACCTTCTAGGAAGTCCTCTTACATTTATTATATCTAACTACCCATTTATTATATCTAACTACCATAGTGGGCCTTATTTAATAATATAGTGGACCTAGTCCACCTTAAATTGGATGGCCTGGAATACCTCTCTAGCTACCTAACATTCCATCCCCCTTATGAAATCATTATCCTCAACGCTTGTTATGAGGGTGGAAAACCATATACCAGGGTCCCATGGATAATTGTGGACCATAATGTTGAAGAAGATTGGAGAACCAAGGTCCCATGTATAAATGTGAGACACTTTTCTGAAGTAGTTGAATTTCCACTGTGAACATGGGTCCCATGTCCAAGTGCTCATGTGAACTCCACGTTGAATATATTGGAACTTGGGAACCAACTGAAAATGATTTTCTAAATATTGACACTGAGGGGGAGTAGAGTCATCAAATAGAAGATGAAGGTGGTTGTCATCTTATAAATGACAAATATCCATATACCAATCATCACAATCGCCCTCCAAAGCATACCAAGAATACACTTCTTGATGATATTCATCCATGATGTTCACCAAAGTATATTTCTCCTTCATTCTCTCCAAGGACTCATAAATACTATGAAAACCATCCCTGAGACCTTCTTGAAAGTTATGCAATGTGTCATGCATTCGGGATTTGAATGCTTCAATCGTGTGAATAATTTCCTTGAGGGTTTGAGAGTGAATATCCATTAGAAACACCACATAAAATATACCAAAATAAAACTCTATAAATTCTCTATCCAATGGGTCTGATCATGTAGCAACCTGAGCACCCTGTGAAAAGTTATGGACTTTGCAGTCTCATCGTCGTCACGAAATAAAACCCTAAAAATCGTTGATATTAAATCAACGATATCTTCACTTTCGTAACTCCAATTTGGACAATTGTTTTTTGAATTTGGGTGAAATTGTGAGAGGAACTCATATTTGTAAAAACAAATTGGAAAATTCATCTCTAACTACTACAGAAATCAGAAAATTCACGCGGTCATTTATGGAAGAAACCCTGGAAATTATAGATTTTAAAATGCAAATAACTTTACTTCCCAAACTTTGTTTCAGACGATTTTGTTTTTTAACTTGGGTGTTTTTTTTAGAGGAACTCGAATCTATAACCATTTTATGCAAATTTTTCACCAAAACCTACAGAAATCGTCTAGAATGTCCCAGCCCTCTTTTTTTCTTCTCCGAAAAAATAAATGTTCAAAAAAAATAAAAATATTTGCCCACAATACTTTCCAAGGAAAGTTCTCTGATACCAATTGTTAAGAACCAAATACTTGAATACAAAAACACCACCAATCTTCAAAGAACAATATATAGGAACCACATTTTATTATAGAAACCCTTGAGGTAGGGAAACACCATACAATGGATCTTATTATGGAAGGGATCCTCTCATGTTCACTTGCCTCTTCGAGGGGGCAACCTCCTAATCATATTCATCTCCAAATACAATAATTTTCTTCATATTACATTGCTTGAACCCCTTTATATAGTGCTACTATCACCAAAGAACATTCTAGAAGAGGAATGTTCAAGAAGTAGAACTTTCTAAGAAGTCCTCTTACATTTATCATATCTAACTACCATAGTGGGATTTATTTAATAATATAGTGGACCTAGTCCACCTTACATTGGATGGCCTCCACTACCTCTCTAGCTACCTAACAATTTTCAAGTATCTAAGTAGTACCTAAGTTATGGATGGCCTCCAATTGTCTTTTTTTTTCTTTTTTTCTTTTAGGAACCACACTTTTATTATAAGAAAACCCTTGAGGTAGGGAAACACCATACAATGGATCCTATTATGGAAGGGATTCTCTCTTTTTCACTTGCCTATTTGAGGGGGCATCCTTCTATTGAGATACTACTCACAATACAATACTTCTCTTCATATTACATTGCCTGGACCTCTTTATATAGTGCTACCATCACCTAAGAACATTCTAGAGGAGGAACCTTCAAAGAAGTCCTCTTACATGTATCTAACTACCCATTTATTATATCTAACTACCATAGTGGGCCTTATTTAATAATATAGTGGACCTATTCCACCTTACAGTGGATGGCCTCCACTACCTCTCTAGCTACCTAACACAAACGAAGTACATCAAAGAAATGGTGAACAAGTTTGGAATGAAAGATTACAAACCTGTAAGTACTCCTATGGTGATTGTCTGCAAGTTGAGAAAAGATGATGAATCTAAAGAAGTATATCATAGAATCTATAGATCAATGATTAGCAGCATGCTCTATGTGATCACCTCAATACCATATGTGATGCAAGCAGTTGGATAGGTTGCAAGATTTCAAGCAGCACCGAAGGAAACCCATATTATGGTAGTAAACACGATTTTTATATATCTCAAAGGAATAACAGATTTTTTACTGCAGTATTTGAAAGGGAATGAGATGACTATGGTTGCCTACATAGATGCAGATTAAGTGGGAAGCATTGATGATAGAAGACGTACTAGTGAAGCAGTCTTCTACTTAGGTGATTTTCTGGTGTCTTGGTTGAGCAAGAAGCAATCTTTAGTATCCTTGTCCACAAAAGAAGCATAATATATTGCAGCAAGTGCATGTTTCACTCAAGTCCTCTAGATGAAGAAAACCCTACAAAACATACAAGTAAAATATAATGAGCCTATTTCAATATTTTGTGACAATACTAGTGGTATAAACATCTCCAAGAATCCATTCATGCATTCCAAAACCAAACATGTTCCTTTCCAGTTCCAGTTTCTATGAGAACAAGTCAAAGAAAATAATATCAAGTTGGAGTACATTAGGACAAAATAATAGATTGCATATATCTTCACCAAATCTCTCCCAAGGGAGATATTTGAGTATCTTTGACAGAAACTGAGAGTAGTTACTACCCCACATTGATCCACACTGCATTTTCCAAGGAAGACAAGGGGGGGGGATCGTCAAGGAGATTTATCCTTTTCCATTGATGTAAAAGGGGGAGAGAAAGGTCAAAATCATGAAGACAAGAAGAGAAATGGTCACGGGGGGAGTATGATTTTTTTCTTCAATGCTAAAGGGGAAGATTGTTGGAAAATTGGTTGTCATTGATTTCAACCCTAGAAGAATCCTTGAAGTAGGACCAGAAGCCCCTAGAAGTTATGGTATTATTTGAAGGAGTATTCAAATTGGTCCCCCTATGGCATAGCTTTGATCATGGCCCTCATGGGAAGAAACTTTGAAGAATCCTACAAGAATCCCTAATTGTTAAGAAAAGAAGTTACAATGTATGGTCTATTATCACCCTGTAATATCTCAGACTGAGAAGAAAATTAGTAGGTGTAACCACAAAACCACTTAGTGTTGTGGGTTGGAAATCCCTCCTATAGACTAGCACTAAGGGTTTTATCATGCATGCATAAATGACCTAAAGATTCTTACTTTTTACCATCATCCCATGCCTAAACCCCCATTACTCATATGTAAATACAAGGCTCAAGAGATTAAGTTGATGTACCTTATTTTTCGCGTTTGATGTCAATCCCTTTTTGCACTTGGTCATTCTTTGACTGTAACTCTCCTCCCAATGCTGACCTGCATTCACTAAAGACAAACAAAGAACTCAACATGCATTTGATCTATGAACTAACGAGTTAGATATTTAATCAATCATACAATCAATATTCTAATAATGGAAATCTCATATGGCGGGACGGGAAAAGTAATTCTTTTATTAACTTCACAATGATACCTTACAATGATAAAATCAGCTACTGCTCCTCGATCCTGGTCCTGATCTCTTCTTCCATTGTCTTCCAACTGCTTTGCTCTATACTTCTCTTTGTACAAGGATGGATAAAGGTTGGGACAAAGGGAATGCCTAATCGGGTATAGTTTCTTTACTATGATTCTCCTCCTTTCAAATGGGACCCCTAACCCTTCTTTTATAGGCTAGAAGAAGCTAGGTATTTGGTCGAGTGACTGGCCATACATGGCCGAAAGGTTTAGTTAACTTACACAAAGTTGTGTGTTTCATCAGCAACTTTCCTTTTTCCATGCTTTTGTAGGTACACGCAGGTTGTCTTGGGTCAGCTAGCATGTACACGCATGCAGTAATGGAGAAGGGTATGTGGGTCTTTATAAAAGGGGTTTTTAAGAAGATTTGTTCAACAGTCTTCTGGCAAAGAAGGAATCTGAGATGGCCTAATGCCAGGTAAGCATGTCTAGTGAAAATTAGGGTTATAACAGATGCCCCCTAATGTGTGAGGTCAGAAGAGCATATGATGGTTGAAATACATTAACAATCTTCACTGATGTGCCAAACAAGTGAGCCCAGGGACCAGAAATCTGGAGGTGTCGTCTGTGAAATAATAATTGTCTTAGGATAAAATAAAATCATGGCTACCAATCAAATACATTGTAGATCCATGTAATATAACTATATAAAGTGTAGCCACGATAAATACACAACGGATCTACATCTCTAAATCAAAAAGATATACACATAGAGTATCCATCTTCTAGAAGCTGATAAGGCATGATGGCTAGAAATGAGGTCTTCAGAGCTTGAGAAACAACTTCAAAATCTTCAAAAATCGGGTAGGAGTGTAATATGAGTGTACGACTTCACTACCCAGAGGTCTTCGATGGCTTGACGTTCATGGACTAGAGAATCTTGATTATCAGACTTGAAGGGTTCATTGATTTTGAACAAAGACTTGACTGGACTTTCGGGATGGTCGGGCATGAGGGAAAGAGACAAACTGCAGAGGGGCCAACTCAAGCTCGATAAAAACTTCCCTTGGGAAATAGTACGATAAATGATGAGACTCAGGAAGCATGGCATTAACATAAGTTTACGAGGCAGGAGGCAACGCAAACTCTCCATATGTTTGGAAGAATAACCAAATGGAGGAGGACACAGCTCTATGTAGCGAGAACAACTTCATAAGGTCCTATTAAATCCCAGAGTTTGACGAACAAACAGACAGATGTGCATTATCCAAGGGTGACTCATTATGCTGCCAATACAAAGAAAATACTTTTCCCTTCCTCTTTTTGGGGTATATTTGATTTTTTTTTGTCTTTTTCAATAATTTTGGAAAAAGAATAAAAGAATGCTACGTTACAAATGATGGATGAGTGCTGCAAACATACAAGCTCAAGGGGCAAGGAAAATATTGATGTTCAAAGTAAGGACACTCGGGAAAAATCCTCCAGGGGCCAAAGGTTTCAAGACACAGAGGCAAAGTGCTACAAGGCTTGCGTATAAGGCATGCTTTAGATGGTTCAGTTGAGAGAAACATGGATCCGGCATTAGGCCAAAGACGCGGGTATGAAAATGCGATTAATAAAACACACAATGGTAATGTCCTTCGATGTAAGTTTAACGAGCCTAGAGAAGGTAAGATCAGGGGTTTTTCATATTTAGAGAGTCTAAAAAACATAAAAGGAGACTCCACTGGGGTACCTTTTTCGAAGGTAGTCTAGTAAGTTCGAAAAAGGGGTAAATTACCACCGAAAAGACGTCTATTCAAAAACATTTTAATGAGTGTGATAAAGACAAGATCACTCGGCCATTTTTTCATTTTTAAGGAGTCTGAAAATATTAACTATGGACTCCGTCAGGAATGTTCTTCTAGACCATTTTAACGAGTGTGAAAGAATAAGGTCACTCGGGGATCTTTTCAATTTTAGGGAGTCTGAAAAGAGCTTAACTATGGACTCTGTGGGGGTTCCTTTTTTGTACATTTAGTCCCTCAGGCCCGAAAAAGGGTTAAAATGATACCTGGGGGTACTCTTCTAGAGAACTGAATTTCCTTAGAGTAGACCTTTGTTCGTACAATTGGCCATTCGGATCGAAAAAGGGGTAAACTATTGTCAGATGGACGTGACTTCAAATTTCAGTTTAACGAGCGTGAAAGGCCACAAGATTGCTCAGCAATCTTTTCATGTTTAGAGGGTCTGAAAAGGGCTTAAAAGAAGACCCGTGTAAGGAATGTTCTTCTGAACCAATTTAACGAGTGTGAAGAAAAAAGGTCACTCGGAAATATTTTCATCTTTAGGGAGTCTGAAAAGGGCTTAAAGAAGAATCCATGGGGGCTATGACTCATGTATGAAACTGGTTCACGTAGAGCCCACTGCTAGGCTCGGACCAAGAGTCTCTTTGATAGTCAACTTGGAAAGTCTCCCAAAAGGGAAGAAAACACAAACCATGGTGCAAGTCCTCCCATGGTATAGAAACCGTAGTCATGGATTCAAGGATATCCTCATCTAAAGGAAATTCAAAATCCAAGAAATCACGCAAACGAGGGTCGACAGTCCCAAAAGGTGAAGTAAACTGACCATACTCCATATGACAATGGAATTTCTGGCCAGGACTGGAAGAGTCTATCAGCAAAGAATCATGAGCATGAGGGCTTGAGGATCTACAAACAATGAGATCAGACTCATAAGGATACTCAAGCCCATTTGGACCAAGAGAGGGAAGCAAGGCTGGGAAATACCTCCTACAGACTAGCACTAAGGGTTTTATCATGCATGCATAAATGACCTAAAGATTCTTACTTTTTACCATCATCCCATGCCTAAACCCCCATTACTCATATGTAAATACAAGGCTCAAGTGATTAAGTTGACGTACCTTATTTTTCATGTTTTATGTAGATCCCTTTTTGCACTTGGTCATTCTTTGACTGCAACTCTCCTCCCAATGTTGACCTGCATTCACTAAAGACAAACAAAGAACTCCATATGCATTTGATCTATGAACCAATGGGTTAGATATTTAATCAATCATACAATCAATATTCTAATAATGACAATCTCATATGGCGGGATGGGAAAAGTAATTATTTTATTAACTTCACAATGATACCTTACAATGATAAATTCAGCTACTGCTCCTCGATCCTGGTCCTGGCCTCTTCTTCCACTTTCTTCCAACCACTTTTCTCTATACTTCACTTTGCACAAGAATGGATAAAGGTTGGGACAAAGGGAATTCTTAATTGGGTATATTTTCTTTACTATGATTCTCCTCCTTTCAAATGGGACCCCTAACCCTTCTTTTATAGGCTAGAAGAAGCTAGGTATTTGGTTGAGTGACCGGCCATGCATGGCCGAAAGGTTTAGTTAACTTACCCAAAGTTGTATGTTCCGTCAGCAACTTTCTTGTTTCTGTGCTTTTGTAGGTACACGCGGGTTGTCTTGGGTCAGCTAGCATGTACACGCATGCAGTAATGGACTAGAGTGTGTGGGTCTTTATAAAAGGGGTTTTTAAGAAGAGTTGTTCAACAGTGTTTGGCAAAGAAGGAATCTGAGATGGCATGATGCCAGGTAAGCATGTCTAGTGAAAATTAGGGTTATAACACTTAGATTCTAGGATCTATCCCTCCTAGACTCAGAGAGGGATCTCTCTATATAATTTAACTTTGTTGGGATGAGATATTAGGCTAGTTATGAGGATAGAGGGTTTGTTTTTAGAGTTTTTGGTTGAGACAACAAAAGAGGGCCATTGGGAAAAATGGAGTCAAAAGGTCACAAATAATTAAGTGAATGATTGACAGAGACATATGTAACCAGGAAAGATAGTCACATCAGTGGATCCTTATAATTTGTGATATGGAAAGAGGAAAAGGCCAGGGGTCATTTCAAATGCAGAGCAGAGCTTATCTGAATTCTAAATTCAAATTTGGAGGAAAACATAAATATTGTTTCAAGCTAGTACAGGGTGTTAAGAAAAAATCCTACACATCCTCTTCTCATAAATAATACAGAAAGAAACAATATGTAAAACAAGAGAATAACAAGTTACAATAAGAAGCACTTCACCACAAGATCATCACACAAGAATGTGGAAATAAAATATCTTTGTATTCATCCAAAAAAGTCACTTATAGCTTGATGAACATATTTACAATATATGGGGATGTCACCATACCATTATTCCCTCTAGTTCTAACCCCTATGTCAAATTACATTCGATCTTTTATAACTTCTAATTACATACAGATCCTACAACTAGGGGATCATATCTCCTCCATAACTAATTATAGATATTTTCTGTAAATACCTAATTAATACAAAATCACAATAGAGATATCATCTCATCTCCCACATTGTACCATATATCCTAAGTCTATTAAAATATATGGATTTTTACCACTGAAAAGGGTAAAAATCGAAAAATCTTCTTGTTGATTAGGATCCAAAAAGGTAGGGAGAATAAAACAAAATCCCAAGGAAAGAGCTAAACTTTGAATTTATTCAAAGACAAAATATGATTCGATGTCAAACTTGATAGCAGCATCTTGGATATGTATTGGCATTGGAAAATTATCCTTGAGATCTGGGAGATCATTAAAAAATCTGTTTGTCCTGATTTGTAGGGATCTCTCTATTTTCTACTAATGATAGAGCTTTTGGCAGCTAAGAGACCAAAACAATGTGTATCTATCGATATCTTGGACTTGATTTTCAGCATCTTATTTTGGATTTTTCAACTTCCCTTAGCTGGCAAAAATGATAACTGCTCCAGAACTTAGTAAAAAATGGTGTAGTTTGATCCTCAATCCTTCTTCATCAATCATGGTCACCTCCTCTCACACCAAGGGTAGCTTCATCCAAGGTATCAAGCCTGAGGTGAGATTTGGGTTTCAACTTTTTGGGGACAATCTTAAACCTCAACATCTTGTTCATATTCTTTAACCTGCCATTCTATTTAACTAGCTTCTTGTTTTTGTGCTTTGGATTTTCATACTTGATGGCCAATTGATCTAATGCAGATCCAATTTTGAGGGAGGATTTCATAAGAGTCTCATTTTCTTTCTTCAAGTGTCTTTCTAACACTTTGAACTCAGCAATTTCCTCCTTCAGCTTCTTGACCTTAGTTTGTTTGTTGACCTTCTTCTTTGATGGTGTCCCAGCTTCTTCAGAGTTTTCCTTTTCCATAGTTGATGGCTCAGCTTCCATTTCTACAGCTGGGGGCTCTAAATCAGAATCATAATATGGAAAGTTCGGGATATTTTTTGTTGTATTTTTTCCTTGGTCCTCTGCCTATTTCCCAAATTCTAACTTCTTCTTTTCTTTCTCTGATTTGGAGGGAGAAACCTTGGTGGAAATTTCCATAGGAGACAATGCTCGTCTTTTCCTTTTGCTGGTTTTTGGGGAGGATAATTCCTGTGAGGGGGTTCCTCTTTTCTTGTGTTGAACCTCTGGCCCAAATTATCCCCAAAACAATAAAAAGTAACATGTTTTATTCCTCCTGCTAAGCTCTTCTAAAACTATCAACTTGATTAGCCCATGATGGAAAAGACTATTGTTGGCTTCCTTAGGCTTGGCTTGAACTTTAGAAGACATTTTGGCAAGACTCTTGAAAAGGTAAAATGGCATGTTAAGAGGTTACTTACCTATGAAATGGAGGAGCAGTCTGAAGTGATAGAGAATGGCTCTTCCATACCTCCCCTCACAGGTGATGTAGATCTGGATCATCTTTAGCAAAGTTTGCCATTTATCCTCCAAATAGCTCCTGGGGATATCCTTCTGCCACTTCATATGTTGATGTTATTCTTTGAGTAAAAATATGAAATCAACTTCTTTGGTTGAGGTATTCTTAAACCACCTTTCTCCTGCACTAGACATCTCTGTGGCAGCTGCAACACTGGCCTCATCAATCTGCATTACCACGGGACCAAGTTGAACCTTAAAGACATCAAATCTCTTGGCAAAATATTTTGTAATACCCTGATGATACCCTTGTAGATTTTGACAGAACCTATAGCATCCAGCTTCCTTGAAAAGTTCACAGACCTCAAGGTGGGCCTCCAAGTATGAAATATCCTGTAGTTCCTTTCTCAGTAAGGCACCTCATGTTGATCTCTTCATTACCAAAATTCTTGAAAATACCTTTAATAGAAACTATATAGCTTACAAAGTATTTAGGGTATGTGAAGGTGAATGATGGACTCGAATGATCATGGAGGTGGAGGTAGAATAGTGATAAACGAGGATAGAGTTGAAGGATGAAGGGTTTGGGGTACCTGTGTGTAGCGTTAAAACAATCACAAACCGATAATCGACAGATTCAAATCATAGGAAGTATTCTAACCATTTTTTCAAGATCAAGTAAATTTAGTGGGCACGATTCATCTTATGATTGCTTGATTTGAACAATAGATGGACGATCATGATTCATTTCTAGAGATCAGGCGAATGATTATTGAAAATGGTTTTGGAAGCATACCAATAAATCATGACCTACGTACAACATTGATTTGGTAATGACAAGACTCTTTCAAACCCTAGCAATATTCGAGAGCTTTTGGAAGCTAACAATAGGCGTGAATAATTCGTTTAGCTACCGAAAGTTTTAACTTTCGGTAGATAACGGCTATAAGATATTTCTCTTTTAGCTGTTGAAAACCAAACTTTCTGCCCCAATTGAGATCAAACCAAATTCATGAAGACAATTGATTTAACCACTTTAAACCTTCACAACATCATGGATGTGCATCATAATTACTACCCACCATGTGACAACACTAGGTATACCTGGATATTTGACTTGAAGCATGGATATACTGCTAAGCCATTATCCCTGAGCACCTTATCATGAAAACATTTTCAACCTGATCAGAAAAATTCCCAAATAGATAACTGGAGAATAGATGAATATATCATAGGACCCTAACATGGTCAAGAAGCCCTAAAAATATGGTCAGGAATCCATAGAGGTGTGGTTATGGAGCCCAGATTTGATTGAAGAAAAAGAGTATGAAGGACATTGCAAGTGCATGAAAAAACTCCATGTATTGATAGTCCTCATCAAGTCATTTCAAATGGTAGGTGGCATATCACGCAGTTCATCACGATCAAGGAGATATGCCCTTTTAAAGATGATCATGTAAAATTTACCCCTAAATGGTTGCAAACAAGAAGTTATAAGTCGACCCCAAAATCAAGTAAAGGAAAAAAATGGTTGCTAACAATAATTTATAGGAAAATCCCTAAAGGCAAGTAAAGGATATACTTGGAAGAATATAAATACACATCAAGATACTATCATTTTTATTAAGGAAGTTTGTGATCTCTTAGTGCAAGTGAAGTAGCAGAGTTGGGAGAAGGAGGGAGTTCTTGGAGCTACATATCTGAGAAGGGTTTTCAGGAAACCCTATATAAGGTGACCCCCGCAGGTCAAGTATAGGGTGTCTCGTGAGGACCCCATTGTTTTTCCAAGACTCACTGTGTGAAGCCCTGCTCATTTCCCAATCTAGTCTCATGACTATTTGAATAAGATGTTATTTTCTTTATGTTGAAGTTGAGGAAGGTTTGATGATATGAGATCTCATGCACTAGGATTTTCACATGATGAAATGTATGTTTTTCTACATTTATTTGAGGAACATCTTGGAGGTTTTGGTACATGCTTGAGGCATATCTTGGTGATTTTGGGCATATGATTTGGGGGACATTTTGGAGATCTTTGCAAAATATTTATGTGGTTATTAGGGTTGAATATGTTTTTATGATGATGATGTATTAGTATCAGTGACAGCAACAGTGACAGGTTGATTTTCTTATTTATATTTAGTGGAGGAAGGAAAGGGCAAGGAAAGGGGGTTGGAGCCTCCTTCCAATTAAAGTTGTAGAATTTAGTGATTTGTAACTTCTTCAGGTTGGAGCCTGTAAACCAGGGGGTTGGTGCATCCTTCCAATTGGTGCTGAAGAATTTTTGGAAGTTCGTGCTTCTGGTAGATGTAATCTTCTTATACATTAAAAAGTGTTCGGTGGTTTTCTTCCATTGGGTTTACATGTAAAATTATTGTGTTTTGTGTATCTGTGGTTATATTTTTATGATATATTGAATGTAATCATAAGTGATAAATTTTTGATAACTTAATGTTTACATGTTATGGCTAAAAATGGTAAAAGGTGCCTAATACTGATTCACACCCCCCCTCTCAGTATTATTGAATATTCCAACAACATTTACATTATTTCCATTCAAAATCCAAAAATACAATTACTCAATCATATTTTTCTTATGCCCCAAGAGGACATCTAAAGGTAGAAAAAATGCAAAGTGTTTTTTATGAGAAGTTGGTGGTCTACAAAAGTTATAGTTTATTAACAATTTGTTACCATGAGACAAACTACATATTGCATGCATACCAACAAATTTGGATGCCTTCCTTTGCATAAATAACTCCTTGTCATTGGAGTGTTACTCAAAGGAACAACTTGCACTAAATAATGATGCCCTGCAACTATTTATGAACCTTGTGATGTTCCCATGAATTCGTGGACAACCATTGACATATAACAGTTTTCTCTTGTTAAAGTTTCCAGAAACATAACCATTCATGCACATATTATACATGGAAATGATTATTTTGTATTTGAAAATATTCAAGTAATTAGATCGACTATAAAGAGGACAACAAAATGGCATTAGTGCCATTGATTGTTTGGGAGGAACGAATACATGTGAAAGGATAAACAACCCAATATTTGCAACATTTATTTTAGACTTGGAAATCATATAACTATTACCACAAAAAGAGAATGCGGTTCCAACATAAAACACAGGCATGGACGACAACCAAGTGTCATGCAGGTTTGGTATTTACTTTGCAGATGGATAGGAATAGGGAAGTCATTGCTACTTTCCAACAATTGAATAGAGTTTGGTTTGTACTTTGACATTTTTTCTCTTACTCATACAAAATTTTTGATCTCCTAGTAGTTATGTTTTGGGTAGTATTGATATCATTATTTGGCTCACTATAATAACTCTTTGTTGACTCAACAAAAGGAGACAAGTTGGATAATTTACAATGAAACGTAATTGATCCTGGCTTCCAACTTTTCAAAAAGGGAACACATGGAAGTGTTCATATGTGTATTTTCTATATCACCTATTGGATTATTGACTGTAGTGGGAGGTATTAGACCATCAAAGACAATGTGATAGGTCGAGGGTTCTTCTTCAACCCTTTACATTTTGAGCAACCACATACCACTGGCATGTCATAAAAGAAATCCAATTCATGATGTATTACCATTGACCCAAACTATAGGTTACTGGAAGATGACATGTTACAATTGGTAGGGTAAAACAATTATCCATTTTCATCAAACATTTGTCTATGGTATCTTTCTCCTGATAAGATATTACGACATTTTTGCACTAGTGGAATATCTTGCTCATTTGAACTCGATCCCAATTTATGATTCTACATAATTCGATGAAAAATTATTCAAATGCACTTGCATAATGACATAAATTCAATCACATAAATTAATTATAAATAAAATATAGACTTACTTCCAACGATGTGGGAGAATTTGACAAACTTGCAATGATATGGAATGAGCTGGAACATGAAGTATTGGCCATTTGATATTATAACCTTTGTTTCCCTACATTTGAGCCAAAACCATCATCAATACGTTATGAATCCGATATTAAAACTTATCAGTGCTTTTATTTATTTTATAACACATCAGTGCATGTGTGTGTATATATATATAATGCACCGATGCGACCAACTATGAAACCCACCAAACCCTTACATCCCTTATAACCTTCGCAAACCAAAATATCCATAAATTTTAATATTGGAGGTTTGCATTTCTATTTTTTCGATAAAATTGGTATCAGTGTGCTTTTTAGTATATATGCACCAGTGCACATGAATCGGTGAGGCGAACCAATTTGACGACAAATTTAATTTTTTAAATATACAATTTAATAAGTTTTTTTACATACAAATGGAAAAAAACATAATGAAAAAATAGAGGGAATTTCATTTTTCAAAACATATTTGTTTATAAATTAAAACACTATTCATTATTTCATTTTTTTTGCAGAATTTAGAGGGAAGATTTGTGGATTACAGAGTTACCACGAAATACTTTGGAGTGGTTGGATTCTTTTGAAGAGCCAAATTTGGAAGGGATCCTTAGGTCACATACAAATATGCAAAGAAGAAATTTCAGGTATGTGATTTCATTCTACTAATCATTTCAATATTTCCCTATTTGATTCAAACTATTTTCAATGCATGTTAAAAAAATATAAGAGTTTCATAGTTACCTTCGGTATTGGAAGCCATAGCTTTCTTGTTGTTTTTTCTTGTTCCCCTCCTTTTTTAAGCAATAGATTTTTATAGGGTTTATTTTTTAAGCAAAATATTTTTATAGGGATTATTTAGTTGCATATGGGGCATTTGGTATCCATTGCAATGGTACCACTCATTGCATTGGATCCCAAACCCTATCAACCATGTTGTTGTCAATTATTTTTTAAAAACCATTTTCACGATACATGGTTCGCACTGTACAAGAAATTCACCCCAGTGAGCATTGTACAGAGGCAGTGACCTGATGCTCACTTTATAGCAAAAGCGCATCTGGGCACATATATTTTTGAAAAGCACCAATTTCTTGAAAAAATAAATAGTATTGATTATTAATCATATGACTATGGGTTAGCAATGTGCAATGACTAATAGTATGAACTGGTGCAAATATGTGTTTGACGCCCCATTGCGCATATATGTTTGACACACTGGTGTTGTAGGAAAATCTCCCTGCGGACAGGTAGATCACCTCTAAGGCTTGACCTTAATCCTAGACAGAAAAATGCTTAACGTGGACACTGACTTCCTTTCAAATATATCTAAACTAATACATGAGAAGGAAGGATAACATAAGTATCTCTTAATTGATGTTTGTCCCTGTACGCTCCGAGTTGTGCTCCAATCCTTTGCTCCTCGCTGAGCTCTGTGGACAAAACAAGATACGACCACTTCCTACTCTATTGACATTAGCTTGAAAATAGATCTATCAACAAATGATAATTTCATGTAACATCAGACACAAACTAGAAAGAAACAGGCCAAGCGTGTCATATTAATGAGAATAACGACAGCAATGCTTACAATCATAGATTCGAATGTGACAGCTTCGTCAAGTCCCCTTCATCTAACCCTTGCCTGAAAGATCCACAACCTGGATAACAGCAGCTTCACTGATCACTCTCCTTTGGAAGACTGTAAGTTTCCTCCAAGATCATAATTTTCATATGTTCAATTCTCCCCCTTTCCACCATCATAGAGCCTGTTTATATAGGTTAAGAGGAGCTTAACCTCTTGAGTTATCTTTAGAACAAGTTGGGAACCTTCTCCTTAGATCAGGGATCTCTTGATGAAACCAAGAATTCGATCACAACTGCCTCCTAATCTCGAATGATCCTCCCCTTATTCTCCTCAACGGACCAACAACTGACCCAGAATAGGGAGCGCTCCCTCAGAAGGGGCCTCAGAGCATTGTAGCACTCTTTGGTAAGCCTTGGGGAAGCACCAGTGCTCTCAATATGGGCAGTGCTCCTCCAAAAGGGGCTGGGGAGCATTATAACGCTCCCTGGAGCATGATAGGGGAGCGCCAATGCTTCTGGAGCTGAAGTAGGGGAGCGCTCCCCCTCCAAACCTTTGTTTTTGGGATTTTTTCAGGTGTCAAGATTTGTTTTACTTCAGTAAACCAGTTCTCCTCCTTAAAATCAGTCATATGAGATATTATAAGTGCCTCCTCAATGTCGTAGTCATGGAATTATGTCTGAACATCGTTTGGGACACTAGTGACCAACTTGCGACACTTGCAAAAGTTGTAAGGAATGATGTGACACTTACGACGATTGATAGGGACAATGCGACACTTATCCAATTGAGCAATTTTGACGTGTAACAGAATGCCCCCCAAAGTATGAAGTCAGAAGATGCGAACTGATGACTGAAATACTTTGT
>ML776596.1:605114-620199 GCA_009831015.1 Picea engelmannii | reverse complement strand
AAAAGCTTTATGTGATTTAATAAGAGATTGTCTAAAAATTTCTTGTATATCACCACCTGTAGGATTAGGAGTTCCTGGCTCAACTATGATCTGCGGATCTTCAGTTGAAGTAGTTATTGTTTGAGGGGGGATACTATAGAATGAACAGCTTCTAGTCACTATAGGGGAGCGATTGAGGGGTGGAGGAGTCTTGCGACCACCTCGTGCCATTAATTAAGTTCAGGCCCTCCTTCTAGCGCCATTTGTTGACGGGCGAAATTGACCATCTGTCAACTGGGAGAGTGGAAGCGGTCCGAGGTTGTCTAAATAACCCAATCCATTTGGAATGGACCACCCTGACGAGTTTAACGGCTCTGTTGGCTGCTCTGAGGTCTTCTATGAAAACCAAAGAGAGAAATTGATCTGAGCTAAGTAATCTAACTAAACTAATAAACAAATTAAACTATCTAAAACAAATAAAACTAAACTAAAACTGAATATAAGTATTCTAACTATTATATACAATCCACTAATTACTATTGTAATAACTCAAATCAACTATCTAATTAGCAGCTACAATATTTCTTATTCACAAATGTACACTATGAACAATCTACAGATTTGATTAAAACCTGCAAAACTCATGTATATTCTGCCCTAAGACAGCGAAGAATCTCTTTTTTTATTTTTATATTTTATGAAAAAAGAAATAAAAACTACTGAAATTAAACAATCTAATATATTTACTGAAATTAAACAATCTAATATAAATCTAATTAAATTACCATCTATATTAAACTACTTAATGAAAACAGTAAACAATGTACTAATTGACCTAGAAACGCTCCAAGTCTGCCCTGTGTATGATAACTTCTTAAGCTGGTTGGAGGAAGAAATTCACATCGTTTAGTCCTTAAGCTTCTCGTAAATGATCAGCTATGCTGCTCCTTGAAGTGTTTTACAGGACAAACAAGACATAAAAGAAAATCATAACAATCTAATGATTATAAATTCTTGCAATAAGGGAAACCTGTTATGCAGAAAACTTATATATAACAATTCAATCTATGAAGAAGACAAATCTATCATTCACAAAATGAATCAACAACCGTTATGTCTTTTATCTATTTGGAAGAGACAAGATATGGATAACAGTAATAATATTATATCATTTGAATTTTATTTAGATAGCTAAAGTAATCATAAACCATAAACAAAGCGATATACAAAACTTGAAACAAAGTGTTGATATATTGAGAAGCTAAAGCTATGACAAAACATCAATTCTGCTCCAGTTTGTATCAGAATTACATATCCTTGTTCTCCCACAAATGAGGATGATCATTATTACAAAAATCAAACAGTTTTACATAATCAGGAAAAAGATCCCAAAATCTCTTAAACTGAGTAACTAAAAATGCAAGTGAAATCCTCAAGATATCTTCCAACTGCTCATAAACTCAATTGCAAATTTGAATATACCTGCAATAGAACACAAATATCAAATTAGAAAGATATTTGACTAACAAAATCCTAAAAAATTGATCCTACAGACTTCGCTACAGAATCATCTGATTCTGTAGCTAGTCAAAAATAGCATACAGGATCAGATAGCAATCAAATAAAATATTAAAAGAAATCAAATCCAATTTAATTTTCTTTTCATCATCAAAATGAATTACTAATAATTCAAGTGAAATTATCATTTAGATTAAACAATATAAAAAAAATGCAATCGAAACAGAGTAAAGAATGCTTTGTTTTTAGTTACCATAAAACATGATCAAACCTTGACAGACCTGTTTTGAATTAAACAAAATCAAGCAGTGAATCGAGTGATATGAGATACGATGTAATCAGAATCCACAACCATAATCGAACAGAATCGTATAAAAGATATGATATGCCGCAACATAACTATAATCGATATCATTGAACACAACATATATGTTACAGCTGTAGAAATACACATAGATTTCATGTCGTTTCAATCAACAGTAAAGATAGGTGATCATAAGATTCATTCTATTGTAATCAAATATGAGAAGGTTGTTACGATATACTTAGAACGAAATATGTGTAACAGTATTGACCAAAAATCACCATCGATTTCAATTGCTGGATGTAACAACAGTATCGATAACCATAAGCTGGACAGCAATCAAACAAAATTGGGTCTGAGCCAATTATAGAACAATTCATCATCATGTGCATAATCATTCCCATTTTACAAATCCATTCGTAACTGAATATCGATTGTTATTCCAATTCAAAAGATAACAAGGTCGACCGGTCACAGCAAATTGACTGGCTGAGAGTTGTATAACTGTTACGATTTGTATCAATTCACGCTATAAAACAAAACCCTTTTTTAAACAAAATCCACATCGTATCTGGGTTGGTCAAAGTCATACCCAAATAAAATTGTAACAGAAAACCATCGTTTATGTGCATCATAACCAATTCGAATCAAGACATAGATTGTGTTTCAAAATTTGAAATGAAAAACGGCTTTCCTATAATAGATGCAACAAAGCATTCAATCGTAACTAATTTAAAACAATCAAATCCAGAATATGATTACTAGAATCAAGACCAAATCCAATAACAAAATTCGATTTACCAAAACGAGTTATATATAGCAATGCATGTTTATGTAACAGAGCAGGTCGATGATATACATAGAGTTTATGAATGTGCGATATAAATGGGTGAAAGTTATACCAGCGAGGTTGTTGAGGCTATGCCAATTTCGAATTGACGATTGTCGTAGCTGACTCGACATTCTTGAACAGAATTGAACCAGTAGTTCGTTGCTTCTTGTCAAAGGGTTGCACCTTCATATTATGACCAGTGAGCTTTTCCACTTGGTCTTCCAAATCATGGATTCTGGATTGCAACATCGGCACATCTAAGTAGTACCTCTCCAACCATAACCCACACTGATCGCATGGTAGAACAGCTGATTGAGCAGCAGAGGGTTTCGATGAGTCACCGAGGGTTCCATGATGTAGTTCAATGCCAGGAAAATTAGGATCATCCCGCAGACAAGGTGGTAAATTCTTGACAAAGTCATAAGGAGGTTTGTCACACAAGCCTTCTGAGTAAGGATACTCATTTGCAAGAAAATGTCCAATATCTGAATCAGAATCTTCACTGACCACGATAGGCTCAGGATTGGCAGAGGGTTTCGGTTTATTTCTCTCCATGCGAGAGATTAACCGAGCATTTTTCTTGCCTTTAGAATTAGCATTAGCTTTAGCTTTAGGCTGTTTGGTTGTGGGCTTAGCAATTTCGACCTGTTTGGTCACAGACATGAGCAAGTTCATAGGTGGGTCAGGTAGAGGTTTGGGTAGAAAAACGCTATAAGGCACAAGGAGGATAGGTTTTCCTTTGCTCACAACATGTTTATCAACCTGTGGTGGGTTTGACTCTTCAAAGCGATTACCACTGAGAAAATCACCCCAACAGTCATGACGTAACCCCAACTCATAAACCATAATCATTTTAATTAACCCCAAATTGAAGAGACTGGTATCGGTCTGGCTGCGCTTGTACCTCTTCGCCATCTTAAATAGACTTCTATGAAGCTAGTGAGGCACATTGAGTTCAAAACCCATAAAAACCATAAATAAATGAAGGTGAAACAAGAAAACATTTTTCCAAGCCATCCTTTGTCGTAGGGTTTCACCATTCAAGATTGGAAGAGCAATGTCCATGGGACATCTTCGAATTTACAATTTTTAGACCACTTATGTCCTGTAGCAGGCAGGCTGGTTGCCGAGCTAAGAAATTGCTCATTAATCTCCAGTTGCACATCCCCAATTTTGGCTCGGCAGCCATCGAATGATAACGCAAATTGTCGAGCCACGATAGGGTTATAACCATCGAATTTCCTTATGAGCGGGAGCCACCCGAATTTTTCCAAGTCACTAAAAGCACCATCAAACATCAGCAGTGCTTGGAAACCATTGGGCTCGGCCTTTATGACAGGAGCCATGGCTTCTGTGCATGGTAGGGTTTGGTTTGAAAAATACAAAACACAGGAGAAAAACGATAGCGATTAACAGCTGCAAGCGCTCAAAGGGGAATGAATCAATGTAATGTGTGCGAAGGTGGTGGGATTACCACTGCCATGCAGTGTATTAATGGTTGGGTACAACGTTGTTCCATCAGTAATCATAACGTTTAAGACACATTAATCGGCCAACCCAAATCGGTGTATAACCATATCAACGTGCCATCAATCAAATGTAGAACCAAAACCATATGTTATATTCATGCGCCAAGTGTATAGTTCAATCCAACATGAAATCTAACATTAACCAACGCACCATCGTATTAATCATTAAATCAAAAACAAACATTTAAACCAATGTTAATCCAATCGTGCCATTGCATAAATTCAGACTATCAAACCAAAATTTTACCTGATCGGGGTTTCATAACTTCAAACCTTGGCATTTCAACATGACATCGAAACTCATATATTGATCATGCGCTCATAGCAAAATAGATAACCAATGTTTTATAAAACATTATGACAAATGGTTTTATAAAATCGATAAGTCAAGAGCTCAAAACAATAAGGATCATATCACATAAAACCAACATCAATCATGACCTTTATAGAATCAAATGTAACCAATAAATTTGCATGCTCAATGGCTTATTAATCAAATAAATCCAAATGCACAATCAAAGTAAGAGTAGGCCAAGGGACATAGTTTGAAAGAACCTTTGCAGTCATGTGATAAACCAATGGTAAAGTGCCTTTCAGAAAATTAATAAATGACGACGACAGTCCAAACAACGATGGAGGGGTTTTCACACTTTCAGTTGTGAAAACTGAATCGAAACCAAATTGCAATTGTCGCAAAAAATGAAACAAATGTCTAGTTGAAAAATGCGACGATGACTTGTCGTTTAGAAGACAATTAGGTGTAGGCAGCTTTTTAGGGTAATTAAAAAAAATTAATTGGCTGCCAACAGAAACCCAAAATGACCATACCTTATAAAAAAAATGAAATCCTATAAATAAAAATTGATTTGGAAATTTATTTACCATTTCATTTGTAAGGATTTGTGGAGTGTTGGAGAATCTCAATTGGAGCAAATCTTATTTTTCTCGTTGTCGGAGCTACGATTGACCATTTCGCACACCGTTCGAACCAAGTAGGTGTTCATTCTTTGCTCTTTCAATTGCATGGTTTCAAGTTGATTTTCATGGCATTATTAATTTAAAACACAAAGCCCTAGGTCGCCCCTTTTTGAACCAAATCGACCTCCTTTTAAAAGTTAATGAAATGGGGGGAATCTTTTACAAAAATGTATTGGAGAAGGGTTGTTAGGATGTCTACATCCTTTCAATTGATTAGACCGACCATTTTAACAAAAGAAACTCATGAAAATTCCCCTCATGGGCCCACGCACCCCCTCAAATCGTTTTGCATTTTTACCATGTTTTAATCATTGTTTGGTAAATATTAAAGGGTGTGGTCGTTAAAAAGGATGATTGGTTGCTTTTAAGTGTCATGGGCATTTGATTTTATGTTTTAAAATGCTTTTTGAAAATCGCTGAAATCACAAAAATGTGAGGAATGATGAAGATCTTGATTTTTTGTTTTGTAGGTGTCTTCGGCAATCATGATTGAATGGAAAGAGAGGGAACAAGAGATGGATGATTTAGCCACTCTACAGAGTCCCCGTAAGCAGGCTGCTTTCAGGGCCTGTGGGTTGCTCAAGTTTTTCAAATTGCAAAAAATGAAGAGAGAGATTCTACTGCTTGAGCACATGATTGGCCTTTGGGATGTTACAGAACAGGGATTCCATATTGGTACACAACTCCTAACCATTGAGTTGGAAGATGTGTACTTTTTGACCGGCCTCTCGAAAAGAGGGGTCCCCATAGTTTTTACAGGGCAGAGGGAATTACCTGAGTAGGTGGACGTATATATGGCATGTCACTATATTCCGGGAGCACGGTTGGTAGGGGGAAGGATCCCTATCAAGGATATACGAGATCTGCCTCTCCGATCGATATTATTTGCTATCACAAGTGTGACTGGTAGCACTAGTTCTCATTTGGCATCGAGATCCCAGGTGGCCTATGGTGTTCAGTGTTTAGAGCCAACACTGTTCAACTGGAGTGCACCGTTCCTTCGGAATGTGAAGGAACAGATCTCACAGTGCAGGAATGGCCAAAAGAAGTTCGGCTATGACCCATTCTTAGTCTCATTT
This sequence comes from Picea engelmannii, assembly GCA_009831015.1. Classification (NCBI taxonomy): domain Eukaryota; kingdom Viridiplantae; phylum Streptophyta; class Pinopsida; order Pinales; family Pinaceae; genus Picea; species Picea engelmannii. Next base: position 613,980 of record ML776596.1, on the reverse strand, counting down.
TTCTTAGAGCGCATCCCTTAGATGCAGCCTCAGATAGCACTGGCAGTACGACCAGTGGATGAGCCTCGGATGGAGAGGTGGACTAGTCTATCTCCAAGGCTAGTCTCAGAGTCAGAGTTCCACTTTACTGGTGATTTCTTTGCCTGGTTGAGACAATAGTACCTTTGGATAGAGGACTTCCCATACGCCGATGTAGACTTCCATGGGAGTATGGACTTGATTTTGCCTGCGGGGGAAGATTGGGATGAGTCAGGTAGGAGACTAAGTCGTACCTTGTCTAGTTTTGTTTTTTTTAAGTTTTTGATGTATATGTATTTTTTTGGGTATGTAAAAGAGTCTTATCAGATGTTTTGTTTCCAATGTGCAGACAAGGGAGCAATGCGCCCTATTGATTTACCAGTACCAGGGCATCGTGAAGGTGCTCTGGCTGCAGTAGATCCGATGGTACCAGTGGTGGGTCTCCAGGAGGTCGAAAGGAACCTCCAAGGCCTTACTATGGGCATCCCTCCTCTGCGGAGGGGGGATATGCCTTTGCATCTGCAGCGACACACTGTAGGAGTGCCAGAGAACATCAATTCTCTATTGAGGTGTGCAGTGCATGCAGTAGTATGTTACTCACAGCACAATGTAGTGCGGGGAGATTAGAGTCTCCCCGAGATCATGTTTTTGTATGCCTTGTCAGGCGATGTTGTATGGGTGGATGGACCCAATATTTTTATCTTCTACACACTTTTTGATGTAATGCAAACATTTCAGTCACACCATATATATATGTATATACAGTTTCAAGTTTTTATGATGCCGATGATTTATACATGATGATGTTTGTGATGTGTTTTAATTTACATGTAATGTACAGCTTTTGCTTTCCTTGAATCTTATCTGTGGGAAAGATACTGATCCATGATGTAATTAGCTAATGAATCTGAAACACTATTAAGTTCTCTTGGAATGTGTCTATATTCAATGTAATCAAACATGCGTTCAAGATGAAGAATTTTCAAGTGTAGACGTAGCAGGATAGGACTACGGATAGCGTAGATGCGGTTCAGTTGATAAACCATGAGTTGGGAGTCTAAGTAAATAATGATATGAGAGATACCTAGGGAGGAGGCTTGGGTTAGTAGTCCAATGATAGCGTGGTATTCTGCCATATTGTTGGTTGTTGGCCCTAAACAGATGCCTCCTGAACTCACCACCTCGTCAAACTGATAAATAACCCATGCTGCCGAGGCAATGTTCCGGGTATGTCGACTGGCGCCGTCCGCGAACCCAAAAAATATAGGAAATGAAGACGTCATCTGCGCATGAAAACACAGGCACAGTCATGAGTGGCAACGGTAAAGACTCGAGCACGTGAAAGAAAAGACACACCAAACTAAAATACAATAATGTACAAAGTACAGATGCTAGGTGATCTAGGCATAGTACTTTTTAAGGTAAAGCCCATTTCGAGGCTCTCCCAGGGAAATTCCATCATGATCTACTAGTTCGTAAGCACCTCTATGTAAAACACGCTTCATGATGTAAGGACCGTGCCACATAGGTTCTAACTTTCATGTTCCCAATTTATCGTGTGCTTGGTCATAAACGAGGACTAAGTCTCCTTCTGCAAAGGCTCAAGGTTGGACGGATTTGTCGTATTGACTCTTAATTTGTTTCTAATGTGCCTCATTAACGAGGGTAGCATCGCAGCGTGTTTCATCCAGCTTGGATAGGTACAAGAATCATTCTTCTTCTGCAGAAGTATGGGGTAGGAGTTCTACTTTCAATTTGAGTGATGGAATTTCGCACTCGATTGGTAGGACGGCCTTAATGCCATAGACCAACTAGAAAGGAGTGAATCCAATTGAGGTTTTCATAGACGTTTGATAGGCCCAGAGAGCGGAAAACAGTTGTAAATTCCACGATGTCTTGTTTTCCCCTACCATGCATTGGATCATGGTTTTTAGGACTTTATTGATAGCCTCAACTTGTCCATTTTCTTGAGGGTAGTAAGGGGATGAGTTTTCATGGCGAAAACCCAATTTGACGTGTAATTCGCTCATCATCTAGTTTTTGAAGTGTGCACCATGGTCGGTGACAATGGCATGTGGTACACCAAAACGAGTAATAATGTGGTTGAAGAGGAATAGAGCTGCATTACGGCCATCATTCAGGAAGGTAGGCATAACCTCAGCCCATTTTGTGAAATAGTCGACGGCGATGATGATGTAACCGTGCCCCCGGCTGAGGTAGGCTTACATTTCATGAAATCGATACCCAATTTGGAAAAGGGGTCGATGGAAATAATGGGGTGCAGCGCAGTAGGGTGGATGTGTGCCTTCTTGTTGAAGATTTGGTAGGGTGGGCATTTTTTGATGGCCTCGATGCAATATTTGAAAATCGAGGGCCAAAAGTAGCCGGCACGTAGGATTTTTTGGGCTATGGCCATCTCGGAAAGGTGACCGCCACAAGCGTCAAGGTGACAATCGTTCAAAATGCGTTCAACCTCTTTGTGAATCAGACATCGCCAAAGAATGTTGTCAATACCTCGGTGATACAAAGTGTCGTCAAGGATGAGATAACGGCGAGAGTGGTGACAGATGTGTTGACGCTCTTCGTGAGAGATGTTGGGCTGAAAATGTTGAGTTTGAAGATAGAGGAGAATATCTCCGTACCAAGGGTCAGAGGTGCTGATGAGGAAGAGAGATTCATCGGGGAGAGAATCTCTAGGTTCAATGTTTTCATCGGCACTAAGGAGAGCACAGATGAGATCGGCAAACACCAGGGATTTTTTGGCTTTAGCCTTTGTAAACTCGAGATCGAATTCTTGAAGAATAACGATCCATTTCGAATATTTTCCCCCGAGTACTTGACGCGTCAAGACGTGGTACATGGGGTTAGAGTCTGCGATTACTGTGGTGGTGCGTAATAGGATGTAGTGGCAGAATCGTTGGACAGCAATGACGGCTTCCATAGCTAGTTTCTCCACATGCGAATATCTGAGTTCGGGTCTGGATAGACTCTTGATCAGATAATAAATCACGTGTTCTTCGCCATTAGAGTCCTCTTGAACTAGCACCATCGCAATGGTGGAAGTAGAAGCAGCCAAGTAAAGTATATAATCCTTTGTATATTCGGGAGGATGTAACAAAGGAGTGTGGGTCAAAGCGTTCTTGAGAGCGTTGAATAATCGTTGGGCAGTGTCATCCCAGATGAAAGGGATTTTATTTTGCAGTAGCCGCATAAATCCTTTAGTGATCTCGACGTAATTGCAGATGAAACGGCGAAGAAAGTTTGCTTTGCCTTGCAAACTTTGAAGTTGGGTTAAGTTGGTGGGTGGGGGTAAGGCTAGGATGGCCTTGATCTTCAAGGGATCCACCCTAATCCCATATTTGGAGATGATGAAACCAAGGATTCGGTTGGATTCGACAGCAAAAATGCATTTATGTGGGTTCAGTCAAATACGATAGAAGCGACATCGAACAAAAAATGCCCGCAAGTGCCCAATGTGGTTGGGTCAGTTGGATGAATGGGCGGGTAAATCATCGAGGTAAGGTTTCACAATATGTTTGATGTCGTGGAAAGCGTATGACATGGCTCGCTGGAAAGTAGCGTCAGCATTTTTAAGGCCAAAAGGTAGCTTTCGGTAGGCGAAAGTGCCCCAAGGGCAGATGAAGGCCATCTTATGTTGATCAGCAGGTAAGATTTCAATCTAGTTGTATCCAGAAAATCCATCCATGAAGGAGAAGATCATGCTTCCACGCAATTATCGATGATTTGATCGATAAAAGGCGTAGGGTAGTTGTCCTTGGGACAAGATTTGTTGAGATCACGATAATCTACGCAGACACGGATGGTCCCTTGTTTCTTGGAAACCGGAATGAGGTTAGAGACCCATTCCGTTAAAGGGATGAGGTAGATGAAGCCAGATTTTAGAAGTTTTTCAACTTCTGCCTTTATAGCTGCCAGTTTCTTGGGATGAACCGGGCAGAGTTTCTGTTGAACCGGTTTTATGTCAGGGTAAGTCTTGATTTCGTGTATGACGATTGAAGGGTCAATCCCTGGCATTTCCTCGTAGCTCCATGCGAAGACATCGCGGAATTCCTTGAACAAAGTGGTGTAAGAAACCACTTCGTCGGGCGTGCAATTAGCACCAAGATTAATGTTTTCCACGACACCTTCTTTGACTGAAATGTCAATCGTGACAATAGTAGAGATGTTACCCATGTTCCCCTCAGAGAGAGTATCTGTCGTGAGGATAGGAGATTGCGGAGCTTTGGTAACATCGGGGGGGAAGACGGATTGTATGTCTTGGATTTCCTCCAATGGTGGAAGAAAAGAGGATCGGTGGTGGTTGTCCTCCCAGGGTAGATCATCAATACTAAGAATTTCCATAATAGATTCATCCGAAGGAAAAATGTGGGAAATGTAATCAACAGCAGATGATAGGGAATCTAACCACGAGGGCACTGAATAAGTGTCAGGTGCCAACGAATGTGAATTATTGGGAGAGGGAGAGGTAGATTGAATAGCTACGTATGCGGCCTCGGCTGGGCTCAGTGGCATTGTGTCACTGAGCTCATCGAATTCCAATGGACTAGGCACAATCCAGGGGTCTGATGATTCCAAGGATTGATGAGGCAAAGTCAAAATCATATTGATAGTGGAAATATGATGTGCAGTAGGTGGAAGTGGTGTAGGGAAAGTACCCATAAGGCTAGAATATTTCAATAAGCCAACACCAACGCTTTCATACGTAACAAGGTGGTCTCCCAAAAAGGGAATGTTGTTGGTAGCAGGGATGGGAGTGTCGGGTGTACAGAAATCAAGTTGATCGATGGTGACAGTTTTGCCTTGATGAGGGAATTGTACACATAGAAACATCGACGAGGCGATAACAGTCATAGCGTAGAACCAACTTCTTTCGAGTAGTAGGTTGTAATCGAGGGGAGCATCGACCACCTCAACATCAACAGTAACGGTTTTACCGCCCAATTGAATGGTGAGGGATTGGAGTAATCCATGAGGATGGAAAACTCGTCCATCTAAAGCGCGTAACATCATGGGGGATTTGTTAAGGGTAGGTGATTTCAAACCTTTCCAACAAGCTAGAGACATGACACAGGTAGAGGCTCCCTCATCCAGGATGGTTCGATGGATTTGTTGATTATGAACAACAACATCGATTTGGAAAGCTAGCTGGTGGGAGAGTCGCGGTTGATGGTCATCCAGATTAAATGTGATGTAGTTTGATGACTCGGGATCGAAAGCGCCAATGGAAGCTAAGAGCGTCCTACATTGGTTGGGACAGTGTTGTAACACTTCTAATGCGGACATGGCACACGGGGCTTGGGCCAAATCTTCTACAATATTGTAATTTTGGGCAGCCCATGAATTAGGATTGAAAGTGGATTTCCGGATGGTGCTCTTAGGAGGGCGTAAGATGGAGTCAAAAGAAGGTTTCTCAATATGAAGTGGCACGGATGGTGGGCTAACAGATGGGGGATTAACAACATATGGTAAAGGATCTGGCGAAGAACCATTAGCAGTCTTCGACTTGTCGGGTTTAACTGGTGTGTCATATGTCGCAGAACGAGTGGTTAGGTTAACCCCGTTAAACATGTAAATGTGGGCGCTGGTCGAGGCCTCATCATGGGGTTGGTTGGAACTACCCCCCAGCGTGGGGGTTTGTGAAACCAAAGATTGTTGTTGCGGAAAAGGCTGAGTGAGCACAGCAGGTTGCGAATTTCCCTTAAAAATTTTAGCCACTTCATCGCAGTGTGGGCAATCTCGAGTGTAGTGATCGTCACCACAAATGAGACATGGGAATTTCGGTTTTCATTGTGGTTTTTTTCCAGCAGCAGGGGTTTACGGTTGGGTTTTGGTTTGTTCGTTGTTATTGTTCTTCTTTATTTTGTTTCTCGCTTTCTTCTTGCCCTCGGGTTGTTGTGAAGGGGTTGATTGGACCACATTCACATCAGAGACCTGAGTTTGGGTGGGGGTAGGAGAGGGTGCAGTCGAACTAGCAGCAGCCGTTGAAGCGGTCCGCTGAGTTGTTCCAGTCAACTGGGTGGTAGATTGGGTTTTGATGGAGCCAATAACTCCATCCACATGCGAAGCAGTCGATGGTTTGGATGGATCGTTAGTGGCACGGGTAGCGTTTGGTATCAACTCATACAGAGTACCGGATTGTGAATAGACTAAGTCTAGGTACTGAGCTCGGGCGATGGCTTCTTCCTCGGTGACCACACCGCCCATGGCAACATCACGAGTGATCTGTGGTAATAATGATTTCGTGAACCACTCCACTAATATTTGGTCAGGGATGACCGCTTTGATTAGCCTTCGTCGTCTTCTCCATTCATGGATATGATCGGAGATGTGTATGGAAGTTATCTGACGAAGAGAGGTTAATAGTTCAGTACCCATCTTGTATCGGATGGGCAGTTGGAAGAGTGTGAGGAAGGACATGGCGAGAGAGTTGAAATCATAAAAAGATGCGCGTGGTAATTCAATATACCATTTTGTTGCGGAACCCGTAAGTGTCCGTTGGAAAAGATGCAAACGAATAGAATCGTCCATGAGGGATTTGGATGAGCACCACAAATGGAAAGTCATCACATGGTTTTTTGGGTCTTCTCTGGATTTTTCGTCGAATTTTGGGATGTCAGAAGGAAGTTTTGTTGGAATAGTTGGCCAAACCGAAGAATGATGAATGGGATTGTTCGTTAACCGAGAAAAGTCTGGAAGGTCCAGGGTGGCTAGAAAAGGTAGTTGTCGGTTAACTTGTGGGTAATGCTAGTGTGGCAGAGGGACACCAGTGGGGCCCAATACTGGGTTATGTGGATAATTATAACTCGTGGGCCCTCTCATGTGAGGTTGGTTTTGACCAAGGTACATAGGATTTGAGGTGTTTTGAGAAGCATGGGTGAGCAGGAGATAATCGGATGGGTTTTGAGGGTTATGGGTTGGGTTGGGAATTTTTCCATAAGGAGGTTGTTGCAGAGTCTGTGAATTTTGTCCTGCCATGAAGTGTGGGTTTCCTAAAAAGGAAACGTTCCATGGATTAGATGTGGCAGGCGTAGTTTGTCCCGTGGAGGCGTGCGGATTTCCTTGAAAAGGGACGCTCCACGGATTGGTTGTGACAGACATGTTTTGTCCTTGTCGTTGATGGTGGACTCTGACTTGAGGTTGCCCCCCAGCATGAGGGTGCCCCCCGAATGGAATTTGTCCTCCGGTGGGAGGATGCCCCCCAGCTTGAGGTAGAGTTCCCGTGATTTGAGGGCCAAATGTAAAAGATTGACCAGTATTGTCGATTGGATTAGGCCCACCAAGGACAGTCCCTCCGGGTTGTTGGATAGGTATGGAACTTCCCGGTACGATTTGAGTAGTGGTCTGGGCAGTGGTAGTGGCGGATGCGTTCAGTGCCCTAAATCCAAAAGGGAGATTAGGTCTTGGTGTTATGGGTGTGCCAATCGGGGCTTGGTTAACTACCTCATTGCTGGCGGGGATGGTCAGAATGTGCGGGGCCAATGTCGAATGGGCTGTTTGGAGGGGAATAGTAGGTCTCGGGCCAACGAATGGTACGTTCAATCCAACGGGTGGTATGTTCGGACCAACAGTTGGTGTGGCTGTAAAAGTGGTGGTACCGGTGAAGTGATCTGGGGGTACAGTGTAGGAGGAATATGCATCGGCACATTCTCCTATTCCATAAAGATCTCACACCAAGCGTGGTGGACTCCGAACAATGTCCTCAGTCCAAAAAGAGTCATTGGGTAAAGGGTTTTGAGGAGACCCGACCAGAATGTTAGAAGGGTTTATGACAACAAATTCTCCAGCGGAATTTAGGTGGAGGATCTGTCGTTCGTATCCCTCTGGAATGCGATAAGCTTCCGAGGATTCTGAGACAATTCTAAAATTCTCCAAAGGGATGGGAACTTCTTCCTGGGAAGTTGTAGTGTTTTGAACCTCGCTCTGTTGAGGAGATTGCTCCGTAGAATGAGGGGGTAAAGGGGTGTCTCCTTCCATACTTTCTGGAGGAAGTCCCTGTAGCCTCCACGAGCGTCATGGAGGGTCGATGTTGGCGGAAAAGAGTCGACGAAAGAAATCTATGGCCAACTAGCGAAAAGAAACAGGACACGCTAAAAAATATAAGAATCACAACCAAGCAAACAAGACCTTCTTTTGATGACCGTACTAGTTGGTGATGAAATCCAACATCGCGTGATCAAGTCTAGAAGGGGTGAGGATAGGGTGGAACAGTTACAATGGCGACCTGCTTAATGGACTTACGCCTTGGTGCAAGATTCCACGTAGTAATTGTGGATTTACCCTCCAAGGAGCTCGAGTGAGTTTGACCAATGTCTGCTCCAGGTACAGTGAGACTTCTCGTCACTGTCACCTTGTGTAAGAACCTAAATATTATGGCTACTAAGGTTACCAATTCGCAGTCAGCCCCTGGGCGGGAACAGTCGACAGTTCGATCCGAACGTACGGGCAGGGTATCAAGCCCGAAACCAACTAAGAGGATTCCATGCAGTAATTGTGGATTTACCTCAAAGTGATCCCCATAATACAATCCGACCACCACAATCAGTTAAACCACAGAGGGTTAGTCCCCATAGCTTACCCGAATGCAACCTCGTGCATAACCCCTGTGTGAGAGGGGGATCCCAGGCAGACTTATACGATAACTGGATTTGACTCTCCCTAACTCAGGACGCTAATGTTTGTTTTGAAAACTTTGGAGAGTTATGCTCACAGCCTAATCCAAAGTACTACACCTATTCTATTGTTGGTGGAGGATCCTAGCAAAGAAAAATTTCTAGATAATTTTTAATTAGCGTTGATTTTTATGGTTGTTCTTTACGCAAAAGGGGTG
>ML776596.1:577163-602981 GCA_009831015.1 Picea engelmannii | reverse complement strand
TTTCATATGTTCAATTCTCCCCCTTTCCACCATCATAGAGCCTGTTTATATAGGTTAAGAGGAGCTTAACCTCTTGAGTTATCTTTAGAACAAGTTGGGAACCTTCTCCTTAGATCAGGGATCTCTTGATGAAACCAAGAATTTGATCACAACTGCCTCCTAATCTCGAATGATCCTCCCCTTATTCTCCTCAATGGACCAACAACTGACCTAGAATAGGGAGCGCTCCCTCAGAAGGGGCCTTAGAGCGTTGTAGTGCTCCCTGGTAAGCCTTGGGGAAGCGCCAGCGCTCTCAATATGGGAAGCGCTCCTCCAAAATGGGTTGGGGAGCGTTATAACGCTCCCTGGAGCATGATAGGGGAGCACCAACTCTTCTGGAGCTGAAGTAGGGGAGCACTCCCCCTCCAAACCTTTGTTTTTGGACTCTTTCAGGTGTCAAGATTTGTTTTAATCCAGTAAACTAGTTCTCCTCCTTCAAATTAGTCATATGAGATATTATAAGTGCCTCCTCAGTGTCATAGTCATGGCATTATGTCTGAACATCGTTTGCGACACTAGTGACCAACTTGCGACACTTGCGAAAGTTGTAAGGAATGATGCGACACTTACGACGATTGATAGGGACAATGCGACACTTATCCAGTTGAGCAATTTTGACGTGTAACAACTGGTGCTTCCTGTTTAATGAAGTGCATCAAAATACTGTATTGTATAAAAAATTTAAAATTTTATATTTCTAATGATTCATGATTTTTTTTATACGAGATGGATACTATAACTTCAAAGAAAACATCTTGTTGTAGTGAGTGCAATGGTAGTTCATCCCAAGAAGAGAGGGAGGCAATTTCTTTAAGTTTTATTAAAAATTTAATATATTTGATATGTTTGTAAGTTTAAATTAATGATGTGTATTGGTTAATGTGTGTCATGCAGAAAAAAAAAACTTGAAGAAACTTGATAAAAAAATTTCCAATCTGAGTACAAAAGAGCATAAAATCTTTATGAAAATGTAGCAAAGAGAGGAAACAGGTTGATCGAAAGGTAATCAACATTAATTTTTTCTTTGACTTTTACTAAAAATGAATTTCTTAACATTAATCGCTAACAATTTTTAGACACTCGATTTCACTTTTTTTTAATGTTATGCATGGACCAATAGCGAGGGAATAGAATCTCGTCCTAAGAGGGAAAAAATTGTTAAGGATGTAAATGATGATGACGGCTAGGTCAACAGTTCATCTAGAGTGGTGCTTGAAGTTAATGAGAGGGGAAATTTTTTTTACAGAGCTCTAAGTGATATAGTGGAAAGAACGTATACACATAATTTCCACTTACAATACAAAAAGAAACCTAGTGACTCCAAGAATCAGGTTATATGTACACTACAAGAAGCATTTTTGGAGCCATGGTCACTGAAACCTGTGAGACTTGCAACAAAAAAAACATACAATAAGAAAAAAACAAGAATATAAAATGTATTATTACTAAACATGTTTTTTCTATAATATGTTCCAGTAATTACCAAATTAATTTGTTTTGATATATTTACTTTCATGTCTATTTAAGAAAAAAATATTGTTCTTTTTTCATTTTTCAAGAAGATTATGAAAATTCTAAGCGACAAACAAGGGGATAGCCAATACATGCCGGTAAGGACGTCCAAAAAAGTGTACAAGGAAATGGTAAAAGAAATGAACATAGTTGCATCGCAGGAGGATGTGTCCCAACAACAACATGCATCAGAGGTATATGATCATTAATTTATTCTTTTATGTACTTTGAATTTATTTATTTTATTAAATACTAATTTTTAATTGATTTATTGTAGAAAATAAAACAAAATGGAACCCAATCAACATACAAGACAGGATAAAAAGGAAGAAAAGGGTTGATCGCAAAGTTTGTGAGTACTTACGTTTTCGACGTTACTTAAGTTTTCATATTTGTTGTGATATTTATATTTAAATAATTAATTTACACTCATCCATAGATGTCTTCTAATAGGTACTAACATACAAGGATGAGCCAATCAAATAATTGATCAACATTGGGTTAAGTGAGGGATGTGAGTATATGTTGAAGTATCAAGGTTTAATTGAAAAATTTGTAAGTAGAAATATTGTTTAACTTCCCTTGTTTTATAATTAATGGAACAATAAGAAACCTTTATATTAATCATATCGACTATGCTTTGTCATGACATATTAAACATGTAGGAACCAAAGTATGGAGAGGAGCCAGCAGAAAATATTTCGTTAACCAGCATGAGGAAAGGATTCAAAACGATCTGTATGGTTTATGAATCACTCGTTGTTATGGTACACTTTTTTATTTACGTAATCATGTATATTATACTATATTATAAATTTAGATTTACTTATTACACTTTATTTCTATGTTTGTATATGGAAGATGAGTAGTTGGAACGCCAAAAATAAGTTGAGCAAGAAAAAAATAATTTAAATAACCAAAGTACAATATCACCTACAACTGATCAATAAATGAGGGATGCACATAGCTCAAGTAATGACAGTAGTTCAAGTGATGAACAAAAACCAATATAATTGAATGTTACTACAAGTTGTTTGTTTTGTAATATCGGTCTGTAAAAATCAAGGATTTTTCGTAATGTAGTGGAGACAATGTCCCAATTGCATGAGGACATGTTACCAATAATTTTAGCAATTACATATTGGTTCCATTTTGTTAATTGTGAACCTTTACGTTGTCCCATTTTGTATGACCATGGGTCTCTTATTCATATATGATCAAATTGGTTTGTTATTTTATTGCATTGTCAAATGTTGTAAATGTTCTAAATGTTGCTTTGTTGATTAATTAATATGTAAATTATTTACATTGTTTCAAATAATAGAGGTGTAATCCATTGGATAAGGCATTAATGCAATCATTATATCAAAATGCAATAATAGAAATATAAAAGACAATATTATAATAAAAAAATATTTGTAAAAAAACAATTAATTAAAATATATACATATCAGTGCATTCTTATGAAATCAAAAAAGGGTGCCCGAAATAATATAGAAATCGATGTTTTAAGGAGTTATATGCATCGGTTCATGTTAATCATATTGAAGCATCGGTGCATATTAATTATACAGAAGCATTGATGCATAAAATGTGTGATAATATATATCGTTTTAAAATTTTACGATGGGCATGTGATAAATACACATCATTTTTTTTATATATAATAATAGCATCGATGCTTTAAAAAAATTATACGAACTAATGTGTTTAATAAGATAAATTCATTGGTGCTTTATATGTAATATAGGCACCGAAACATAGGAATTATACAAGCACTGGGACAAACATAAAATACAAGCGCACCAGTGCTACATACAACAAAATGGGAATCTGGGTCATAGTAACCATAATCGCCTCGATGCATTTTCCTCATAGGTATGCACTGGGACAGTAATATAATGGTGATCTGATGCATTTTCATATTATGTATGAACCGGGAAATTTTGTGTAATGGCGTACCGGTGCATTTTCATTTTATGTACACACCGGGAATTTATGTAATGGTGCAGCAGTGCATTTTTTGGTTTTATGTACGTTTCGGGGCATTTTATGTAAATTTGTTTCAGTGCATTTGATGTTTAGGTATGCACCAAGGAGTTTTATTTAATGGAACACCGGTGCATTTTTATAATTAAAATATCGAGAGAGAAAAAACATATGTTACAACCTCCGCCCGTCCAAAATTTTTCAGTTATATGGAACATCCGCTAAGACCTCTGCATCCAATAGAGGAGGTTGTAGCATAGGTTTTTTTTACAATTTTCCAAACTTTGTAACACTAAAAAACTCCTCAAAATATCCACTATAAGGCGTTCTCCTTTTAATGAATCCCACACATGTGGTTCGACCCTCAAATCATGCAAGGAACATCTCTAAAAGTGATGAAAAAGGAGGGCACTCTAGAATCTCCAACATGGCATGTCTAGAGGATGTCCATGTACACAATAATATCCCAAATGTGCCTCATAGGATGTGACCAATTCCTTGGGATACATGTACTACACTGAGAACTGTAAGACTACCTTGGGAGGCATGAAACTAAGTGAGCACTTGTAGAAACATCCTTGATGGTAGATGGCCAAAGTGTGATGAATACATAAGACAAGGATCCATGATTAGGCATAAAATAAGTGTGTTATATATAGGTGTGACAACCTTTACAAAGAGAAACACTTTCACATCATATACAAAGTGGTAAGATATACTAGCAGCACCCCTAGATCATGTGTCCTAGTAGATCCACCCCAAGAAGGTTTCATACCAACCTAGATCATAAATGACCAACATGATTAAGAGTTACCAACATCAAGGGGTAGTCGACCATAGCCATAAAATAAAATCCTATATTGAAATGGGGACTAAAAGGATAGGGCATGGATGACCACATGGGTTCTGGAGATACTACAAATACCTTGACCACATGGGGTCTGAAGATACTACATATCCCCCCCCCCAATACATAGAACATCTAAGCATGGTTTAATACAATACATGAGTGAAAATGAAACCAACATTTTGGATCATAATGATACAATGAAGAACATAATATGTTAATATGATGGTCCACATTTGGATAAAAAATATAGGGTACATTGAATTGAATTTGATGTGTAGCAGGCTCTATCTGAAATGATACTAAAAATGGATAAATGTTGGTTGTGGAGCCTGATTAACTTCCTGATTAAGAGGTTTGTTTCATATGTTCTTGGACTCCATTCCCTAATGGGAAGTGTGGGGGGCTTGCCCCCCCACAACTGTCACCAAGGTTGTAGCCCCCCCCCACCCCCCGACAGGGGATTCAGGGGCAATGCCCCCGAAGAAAAATATTGGGAAATATTGCCTTGTAAAATATTGTAATTTTGTAGTCAATCTGGACCGTTCATTATAAGGTCATAGATATGACTCTAGAAGTTATGTTAGGGTTTTTTTCCCTAGAAGGAAACCCTCTTTTATGAGGGAATTGTATTGTGGTTGTGTATGTGTGTCAATATTGTATTCTGAGAGAGGAGACTGTGAGAGAAAGAAGAGGAAGTTATAGCGTGCGTATTGTAGGTTATATCCCTTCATTTTGTTGGATAATAAAAAGGAAGGACTAGGAAATTTCTCTGGTGGACATAGCCCACACTGGTTGAACCACATATATCTGTGTCTCTATTATATTGTATATCTTAAATGTGTTTTATTCCACATTTTTTTATTTTATTGCTCTGTGATCCTGTTTTTCTAACAATAAATTCAATTATAACATCACCTTTGCTCTGTAGTCAAATTTAAATCATGTGTGTTTGATATTCAAATAGGCTATGCAATTTTAAAAATCAATGAATGATTACAAAGAGACAATTTTCATCTAGTAATTGAAAAAACTCTAAACAAAATAGAAACAAAAACATACAACACCTTACCTCTAGAGTGGGCCCCCTGCAAAGGATTTGAGTTGTGCACTCCTACGCTTTAGAATTAGAATCAATGCACTATTTTACACACATACACTGGAAATAGATATCTAAACTTATCTATTGTTGATTAAATGGTAGTATAATGCAAATGATATGATAGCAATGCCCATCGCAGTGATGGAAATCTCATTTTATAATCATGATACAACACGATCTTTATGCTTGAAACAAAATAGTAACAAACACTATTTCTACAGGAACATCCATGTTTAGTTATACATTAAGAGCTTGGGGCATTTTGATCCAAGAGAAATTGCATGCCCCTTTGGGATTGAATTCATAAAACAACAAAAAAATTCCCTTTGGATCCTGATACGAGCTGAAAAGTATCATTACTATGTCTGCAATTTGGAATATTAGGCTAGTAGTTTGTTATCGATCCATTGAGATGGAGCAAATTTCATTATATAATCCTTGAGAACAAGTAAATCCTATGTCTCTAGTTGCAAGGAATCATCTTCTAAATGAACCTCTAGTTCCTTGCTATTGTAACCACCCAAAATTGATTTTATAATTGAACTTGTGTTGTCTCGTTGATTAAGATATGGAGACACACTACAGAACCCTTAGTAATGTTTACTTTTTATAATATGAATTCTTGTAATAAAAAAAGTCACAAATAATCTCATAAACGTTTTTTCTGAAATTAATTATATAAACATGAAAAAGATTAAAATGCAATATGATGTACCTTGTGGAATTTGTAAGGCAGAGTGGTGACAAAGGCTAATGATGTAGTTCTAAACTGAGTTTTAGAAGGATAAAAGATGTTATAAACTAGGAAAAAATATATCAATTCATAGGCTCATCATCTCCCCCTAGTCAAAATTATTCCATGTCCTCATTCAACACCTTATTATTTTTCCAAAAGGCATGAATGAAGGTCAATATTGTTAAAGGTTGGATCACTAAATCCTTCTATACCATACAATCCTAAGGACCTATGCACTTGAATCCACGGTATTGTCTCCTCTTTCATCCCATGTGATGGTTTCTTTGTAAAATTTGGTGGGACACCAAATAAGGGGAAAACAGAACCTTAACCCTATCCATCTGATGCAATGCCTTCCTAACGAGTTCACATAGAAGGTTTCTCTTGTTAGATCCAGACTGAAATAAGGATATCCCATCAAACTTTGATTTCTTAGAACAATGGGGAGTTTCTCCCATATTTTTGGAACCTCAGGTTTCTTGGTAAACCTCACCTTATCAGATTAAGGGAGTTGGCCATTCTTAGGTCTGACTACCAACTAAAATATGGTTGATCATGTCCCCTTTTATATTTCATATCCACTCTTCATGGAAAATTACAATGATGTTGTTGGTTAGATCTCTGACTTCTTGCTCTTCTTGGGTTGACCCAGGTTCGGATCTCAACAGGTTTCCAACAAAACCCTCTAAAACTATCGGCCCTCCTCATAAACCAAAAGGAAATGTTGTGCAAAGAGTGCACAGCATAGTCTCACCTAAGATAGCTCTATAGGTGACTGCAATTCTCAAGTTCTTGTAGTCTAGGAATGAGTGGGGATCTGGGAGTGTATTCTATCTTTCTTTATGCATTATTGTTATTAATTCAAGTATTTCTAAGATTCATTCATCTTTATCCTTGTGCATGCATGCTAATACATATAGTTAATCATTCATTCATAAGCTAGTCATTGACATAAAGTTAAAATTCAAGAAACATCACACAGAACACAAGTTTTATCGTGGTTCATCCCCTCCTGGGGCTAGATCCACAAATATTTGGCTTCTCTGCTCTTTTATTTAATCTGTTGAAAAATTTGGCACTGCACGCATTACATATTCAATCATACAATCATGATGAGGTTAAGGAACCTCTGTGAGGCGGACTAGATCACACCAGGCTCCTCAGCCTGTGACCTAACCCTCAAAATATATCTTATTTGACTCTTATACAACCTTATTACAATCGCCAGTCTATCAACAATCATAATAATCGTCATCAACTCACCAACAACCAACAAATAACAACCTCCAACCTACACCTCCTAGGTTCTTATTTATACTATTTTATAGGCTTATATTCATTACAATCCTTATCAAAAACCCTAACCCTATCATGGTTAGGCTTGCTTTCCTGCACGCCATCTTATTTTTCCTCTTGCATGTTGTTTTTCCTTCTTTTTTTGCATGCTTCTTTCTTGCCAAATGTTGCGCACGCTCCAAAATTAGGTCTTTCTCAAAATGGATCTTTTCTCCAAAAATAAGTCTGTGCCCAAAATAACCTTCCTTCTCAAAATAGTCCTACACCCAACATGCCCCCAACACTAACACATGGCTCATCCTGAGACACTCATGTGGTGCGCTCTCCCTGTGCTGCCCTGTCCAAATTGTGGAACTTTTCTGCTAGTTGCTTTCCTTTTTCCCTCATTTGCACAACTTTTTTTGTTAGCACCTCTATTTTTTGTGTTGTTATCTCCTCCTGCATTAATTTTGCGCCCTCTGTCTATGTTTGTACCATACTTGTCTTCTCTTCCTCCAAATGTGAAATCATCTATGCTACTTGTTCTTAGAGGGGTTCAAATTCGACTTGTCTTTCTTACTTATGTTTCTACGTTATTTTCAACTCTGTCTGCAGAGTCTTCATTTCTTCAATGCCCTTCAAGCGCTCTGTGATACTCATTTTTTTTTGTCGTTGTTTTAGCTCCTATATGGCAGTGTTGATTCTCTCATCTTGTTAGTCCCACTATTGGACCTTTTCATCTTCTTCCAGAATAGTCCATATATGTGCAGTTCTGTTGAACAACAGTTCTACTTCCCTTCTTTCTTTTTCCATCTTAGCTATCTAGAGTGAAGATTGTTGTTCTCTCTGTTCTCAAACCTCCGGAGGAGTCGTAGGATTGAGCCTTTATTTGATTTCCTCAATTTCCTTCTTATACATGTCATTTTTTTGTGAAATCATGTTGATATTCTCCTCTACACTCCTCTTAGGTTCTTGCGCGTTGTCTAGGATGAGATCATATACCGTTATTAATACTTGTTCTAGTTTATCTACATGTTATTTCTCCTCCCCTTTCTCTGAGGTCAGTTGGTCGCATGTGATTTGTGACATTTTAGTGACTCCTCTACCCACCTCCAAGTTGGTTTCATCTGCGCGGGCCCTAGATTACACTTCTTACATTACGCTATCATGGAGTCTGTATAGTGCCTTGTTGGGTATTTCTGCCATGACAACTTCAAATTTCTCCACATCCCCCATGGGCTTATGCGCAGTCTCCTGATCCATTCTAATCATTTGGTGCATGATTGTAAATGTCTCCCTGCCTTGTACTACAATTTGTACTATCTCCTCTCCTTCTTTTTGCATAGGGGGTCGTTGTGTCTTTTCCTATTGTTGTGTTGTGGCTTGTGGTATTTCTTGGCTCCATACTTGTTGTATAGTTTCATGGACTTCAATGAGCTTGGACATGATCTCTTCTCTTTGTGCCTCTGCAATACAAACCACTTCTTCCCCCCTGTCTTGGACATTTTTTGTGACTAACTCCACATCATCCTCTATCAGGATGATCACTAGGTCTTTCGTGATGTACTTCCTCCTTTTGCACACCTCGTTTTCCTCTGTTGGCTTCCTTATTATCTCTGAGGGTTGAACCCCACTTATTGTACCTTGAACCCTCTCTTCCCCAAATTTTGAAGTATCCCCCTTTCTGGTATGTAGCTGGCTACCTATCCTTGTTGTTGTTTTTTTTGTCCTCCTTGGTCTTTTTAGTACTGCGCTGCTTCCGGATGGTTGATTTTGCACTGCAATCTTTCTAGTATTATCGGTTGGGTTGTTTATTCTCATTGAGGAACCTGCTTCAGCCTTGTCCTTGGGCTTGGAGGTTTATGTTGTGACTAGTCTTGTTGTTGGTTTTGTTACCAATAGTTGCCACTGCGTAGGCCAGCCTTTGACTATCCAGTCAACTTCTTCTTTGGTGACACAATATTGCATTTCTAGCCACGCCTTCTTTGGATCCCTTGTGTCATGGATCCACATGTGGTGCCTGGATTCCTTGAACCTGGTTATCCCTTCTTTCTCTTGGATTACCTCCATAGGTATGAACCACACATTAGCTATGTGTTGTTGTATCTCTTCCACCAACATTGCAAAAATTGTGTTGTTTGCTTGTTGAGTTTTGTTATCCTTGGCCTGTCAGAGGGACTCATATATAGTCACATAACATTTCCCTTTCCTATCTAGGAATGGTGATAACTTTGGCTCCTACCCTCCTTCCAAATATATAAGAATGATCAACCAAGAGTAATGGAACTCGGTTCCATTATCCTGCGCATCTCTACAATCTACCAAAAATCGGTTCAGCAAGTATGGTGCCCAGTTGAAAGTTACTCCTTTCGTGCACTATGTGGCTACTACAATAAATCTTGTTGGTACTTCTTATTTTTGGAATTTCCTCAATATTTTTCAATCCATAATCTTGTTGGAAAACCTTGTCACATTGTCGTTAATACCCTTGAGAATAATTCCCCTATTACCCCGATTGGTGCAAAATTGTTCTTTGACTAGCTCTGAGATTTCCTTCTCACACGCCTTGTTATCCAAGTATTCTTCTGGTTTCACGTTGAATGTAGGTAGTCATGTGATCTTGGAAATCAGTGCCACATTTAGTTGTACTGGCATATCCATTCATAGGATGCCTCCATGTACGCGGGAGACTAGTTGTTCGATGTAGAGCTCGACGTTTTTACTGTGCCCAAAGTGCGGTATATCCAGCAAGTTCATTATGCTAGAGTTATATATCCTCGTTATCCACTATGTGGGCTCAATTATTGGTTTACCCATGGGTTCAGTTTCCCATCTGTTTGATAAATAAGACTCTTTGGCCAAATCTAGGAATTTGTTCATGTCGCACATGTCGTGGTCTGAGTATCTAAGTTTTGGTACCTTTCCCAACATATCATCCACAGTGACCACTGTGGAAGGGAGATATGGGAGTGTGATATCCATGGTTTCCTGTACCTTTCTTTTCTGTCCCACATCAGAGGGTCTTGCCTCTATTGTGATGGTGTCCTCTTCTTCCCTCTCGAAATTCGATCAGTCGGCGATATCCTCGACCAACACCTCCTCTCCTTCGTGGGTCTATCGTGGTACCTTTGTTTCATCAAGCTTCATACGCATCTCAGGGTTAGGGTTTGGAATACCATTCTAGGCCCCATAATTCTTCCCTATTTCTCCTTATTTCCTTATGCCTTTATCCCTATCGAGTAACCCGTACATATTGTCCTACAACATCGAACTTCGGTGGGGTCATCTTCTCTCCAATTCGCACACTATCTTGCTTCTTCGTAAAACTCTAGCTAGGGCATGCTCTTTGTGTCTCACTATGTGCTCGAAAATTGATAAGTGTTGAATAAACTTATGCTTTCCTCCTTTTATAGACCCGATCGTATCTATTTTTCACTTTTTTCGTGCATTTGCGTTGAATGTAACTTTTCCTGCGCGTTGTCTTCCAATATTGTCGTAGTAATTGTTGTGCACGAATGTTTTTGCACACTCTTGTGGTTCAGTCAATTTCTGTGTCTTTTTGTGTTTTTCTTCCTTTTTCTATTTTTGTATTCTTTTTTTCTCCTTTTTCCCCTTTTTATTTCTTTTTATCATTTTTTTGTCCTAATCTCTTCTATAGTACATTATATACATTCCTTTCTCACTGCATTGTAACTTTCAAGGGTTAGTAGGTCGATTGTCCCTATACAGTATCATTCGAATACCATTGATCATTCCTTTCAGTTGTGTTCCTCCCAAGTCTTTTATTTGTACGTATCTCCCATATGTGACAATATTTACTTCATATGGCCCTAGCCAATGCATTCTAAACTTACCAGGTTGTTGGAAAAAAAATTTGTCATAGAGAAAGACTAGGTATCCCTCCTTAAAACTCTTCTTTTTAATATGTTTTTCATGCTAGGATTTGTCTCTTTCTTTTTGTACTTCTTGGTGAAATCCTACCATAATCATGTCCTCTTCCCTTTCCATTAGTTGACTTAACCTTTCTTGTACTGCACCCCTTTCTATCATGTTGGTAATTGTTTCTACGCGCATAATGGGCAACAGAAATTCTAATGGCACCACTGCTTCCTACCCATACACCAATATGAATGGTGTATATCCTGTCAACTTCTTGCATGTGGTCATGTATGCCTATAGTACTACTAGTATTTTCAATTCCCAATCATCCCTGTTGACATTGCAGATATTTGTCAAAGCATTTTCCAAAATCTTATTGAAGGCTTCTACTATTCCATTTGCCTAAGGATGATATGGTGTACTCTTATGGTGATGGAATTCAAACTCCCCAGTCGTAGCTCTGATGTTATCATTGATAAAATTAGTTCCCTAGTCACTCATCAAAATCCTGGGACGTCCAAATCTGGTGATCACTTTCTCAAACAAGAAGTTTGTTGTTGTATCTACACTACAGTCTTTGACTAGTGCTTCTTCTACCCATCTTGTTAAATATTTAGTCGCAGTAATGATATATCTAGCTCCTAACATTTTTGTTGGTGGATTAATAGGTCCCACAAAGTCTATTGCCCATTTTTCAAATACCTGTAAAGTCACTTGTAGTCTTAGAGGCATCTCATCCCTTTTGTTGGGTTTTCCAACCCTCTAACAAACATCACATTTCTGGCACTATTCCTTGGCATCGCTATGGATTGTTGGCCACCATAATCTTGTGCGCAATACCTTATGTGTGGTAGATTTACCTGCATAGTTTCCTCCATCTCTACCTTCATGAACTTCTACCAAAATTATGTGTCTTTCATGTTCCAATACACACCTTCTCAAAATTTTATCTACGCCCATTTTGTATAAATGTCCTGCAATAAGTTGATAGTCTGCAGCTTAGACTACCATATTTTTATTTTTCACAGTGTTAAAATCCTATGGTGCAACCCCTGTACTTAATTGTTCAATAATATCAGCAAAGTATTCATCGACTACCTGTACTGAAAATAGTTTCACATTAGGGAAATTGTCTTCGAAGTTAGTAGGTTTTTCTCCATTAGTTACCCTTGACAGGTGATTAGGTCTTGCATTCATCTTCCCTAGTTTGACTATCACTTCAAAATCAAATTCTTGGAACAATAATAGCCATCTACAGATCCTCCCCCCCCCCCCCAACNTTGTTGACTATATATTTGAGGGTAGAATGGTCTGTGAACATTTTAAAGTGTTTACCCAGTAAATAGTGCTTTAATTTCTAGAGTGCATATACCATGGCTAGGCCTTCTCTTTCTGTGGTGTTGTAGTTCTTCTCTGATTCTGACAACTTTCATCTTGCAAAGGCTATAGGATGGTATAATTCCCCTTCTCATGGTTTCACCAAAATTGCTCCAAGTTCTATGGTTGATGCATCTACATGCACATGAAATGTCTTTTCCAAATATGGGAATACTAGTATAGGTGTTGTTACCATATTTTTTTTTTTTTAAGTTTCTAATCCTTGCTTACAGTCCTCATTCCACTAAAATTTGGTGTCCTTCTTTAACATTTTTTCCAGTGGTGCAGTGATCTGTGCATACCACTTTATAAACTAGTGCACTGACTTTGGTGGTGATAAATTTACAATGATGGCAATCTTAGTAAGGTCCACTAGTAAACCTTGTTTACACACTATATGTCCCAACAATATTCCAAAAGGTGTACCAAAAATGCATTTCTTGATATTTAATGAGATCTGACACTGTCTGCATATCTCCAACATTAATCTTAACACTTCTACATGGTCCTTTAACATACTATATACAAACCAACCATTCAGATATACTTCTATAAACTGATGTATGAATTCCTTAAAAGCAGCTATGGATACTCTTGAGAATATGTTTGGTGAATTCTTCATCCCAAATGGAATGATTGTATATTGGTAGGATCCCCATTTTGTAGAAAAAGTAGTTTTATACCTATCTTTTGGCGCTATTTTGATATGATGATAACCTGATAATCCATATGTGAATGAATATGCTTCTTGGCCTCCCACATTCTCTAAGAAATCATCTGTAAAATGGGTATGGAAGGGTCATGTAAGAAAGCATCAATGAGTTTCATCAAATCTACACAAATCTTTATCCCCCCTTGTTTATTTTCTTGGACTACCATTGGACTTATCCATTCAGATTCTTCTACTGGTTCTATAATATCAGCTTCCAACATTCGTTCAATTTGTTTTTTCACTTTATGCTTATACATTGATTCAGTCTATGGGTTCTCTGCCTGACAGGTCTAGCCTCAGGTTTGAAGGGTATTTTCATCTCACCTAGCTCCCCTACTATGCCTTTAATCTCTATAAATGTCGTTGGAAATAGGTCATTGTATTCGCACAGTAACTATGTTATTCTTTCTACTATTTGATAATCCTAATAGTCTCCAATACTTTCCATTTTATGGTTGTCATTCATCCCAATGTTGACTTTATTAAATTTTATTGGTGCAACAAATACTTCTGATTCCAGAGATGGACCTTCCACCTCTCTTTCTCCCTCAATTTATATAATTTGAATATTGTGTGGATCATCTTCATCAGGTGCTCCTTCTTCCACATGATAGCATGACAGTAACTCTTTGACTGTCTGGTTATTCTGTTGTTGATATTCTGTCATGATTTCAACTTTTGGTTCATCAATAAATATCATTCCCTATATCAGCTTTAGCATTGAATCAATGTTGGGGTTCTTGTGTTCAAATTAGAAGGTTACTAACAAATTTGTTTGTAAGCATGTCTATTATGTAGTGCCTCTATGCATCTCCTGGTCTATATACAAGTTCCCTGGGATTCCTTCCAATGTATGGATAAAGTTATGAGTCAATTCCTCTGGTGGTTTCATCCTCCATTGTGCCTTGCACTTCTCCAAGTGTTCCAGTGGTGTTCCATGTCCATCATACCTATGCATTTTATTGCTCCTCTTCTTTGTGCCAAATCTAATGCACAGTAGTCACTTACACTGATACTAGTCCTGAATTATTTCTTTGTGCGCACCCCACCATCTTTCAGGTGTGGCCTTGAGTGAAATATTTAGGACTAAGAGCCTCCAATTTTCTATTACTTCCTTTTCATATTTTGTCAAAAAATCATCTAATTCATTTAACCCATGAAAACTGGGAGGTTCTCTTATCTTTGTACCAACCCATCTTACTGCATGATCTATTCTTCTACACCTCCTTGTAGAAACTTCATGTAATCTCTGTTGCTAATTCTCCAAACCTGTATCTAAGTCAGAAGCACATGATGTAATGCTTCTCCAGCTAGGTACCCCATCTGTAATTGGGTTAACATAATCCTCTTCCTGCATGGTGGTTCTGTACAACTGGTTTATTTCTTCCAAATCCAAACAAGTGGGTTCTACAAACCTTTCTCTTTTTGAAGGATCCAATGGTGCAATGACTCTATATTCGCCTGATTCAAAAGTGATTTTTCTTTTCTTCTGGTTAATTACATCTTGGTTATCAAATTCCCAATCCATTCCAAGCAATGTTGGGTAAGGTGTTGTTTCATCAACTATCTCTATTACTTCAAAATATGCCATAGTGTGAACTCCATCCAAATCTATTGTCACACCTTTAAGCCTTCCAATTGGTAACACTCTGTGTTGTTTTTCTAATTTCAACTGGACAGGTGAATATCCTAGTGTGGGTTCTCCCATACACTTCCATCTATTTTTAGGTAATACATTTACTTCAAATCCTAAGTCCAGTATAATATCACCCATAATAAAATCCCCAATGTTGGCATTCAATCTAGATTCTCTGCTTGTCCTTCTTATTGTATGGAGATGATTGACTGTTTTATGTTCTAACTTTCCTTCCACGTTGGTGTTACATGTTTCTATAATATCTTGTAAAACCATAACAAATGATGGTTCATTCAATAACTTAACACAAGATTGCAGAAAAGTATTTCTGGTACTTACTTTCTCTAAAGGTTTTCCTTCACTGGTATGGTCCATTGAGAATGGAATCCCATATATTGGTGGATTTTCAAGTTGTTGCATGACTGATGTAGATGAAAAATTATACTGAAGATAGTCTTTTTCGGCTTCCTTAAATGTTTCCTTTTATTTCTGCACATCAAACTGCTTATGTGGATCAGTGTTCTTCTTAACCCATTGGTGTTGATCTGGATCATGTGAAACTACGTCAGTTCTTGTATTGTCTCCTCTTTAAGTGACTATATTGATGTTTCTTCCATCATCCATGGCTTCTCCAGAGATCCACTGAACATTCTGGTTGTTCTGGTTCCTTTTTTCTTGGATCTTCCCCAAGAGTGTTGGACAATCTTTTGTGTCATGATCTATTGCACGACACTACATGCATGTCGTTGGTGGGAGAGGACATTCCCTTACATAATGTTCTAGTTGTTGGCATTTATGGCACACTACTGGTCCTCTACCTCATCCTCCACCTATATATCCACCTTGATCTCCTAGTGGCGTGTTGTATTGAGGTACCTGGTTATACTGCATGGGGTTATACTATGGCTACACATTATTGTATTGTGGATGTGCAATGTTGTATTTTTGTTGTGCATTATTGTATGGTGGTGGTGCCTGGTTGAATTGAGGTGCAGCTTGTCTTGTCATAATTTCTTCTTGCACCCTATAAGTATCAGAAGTTCGTTCTCTCATCAGCTCCATCGTCCTACAATCCTTATCATCATGACCAACTGACTTGAAAAAATTGCAATATGAACTTTTGGGTATTGTCTTATACTTATATATCATTGGACAATGATATGGATCATGCCCATGTGTTTTACGAATATCACACCATGTTCCTCCTATTGGAAAAGGGTTTGGTACTCATGTTTCCATATAATGCATGAAAGTTGGACATTTGTTCTTATGGTATCCTTCTATCTTGCATAGGGTACACCAAACAACTTATCTTTTCTCTTTACCCTTATTTTGGTTAAGTTGAAATGTTATATTCTTCAAAGCCTCCTTCAACTCTTCTATTGTTGGATCTATCAACTGATATTGGTTTTCTTCCAGTTGTAAGGTTGCCTGCAAAGCCTCTTCCTGAGTTTGGAAATTATGTTGTCTTAATGGGTATTTCAAATGTGGTAATAATGAATTCACAAATAAATGCATATGTTGCATGTCAGTCATTGCATATTTCAACTTACCTTTCAAACACTTAAACCTTTGATCAATCTCCAAAACAAAATCACCTAGTTTTTTCTTGATTTCAATCATTTCATTCATATATTGGTCTTCTGAGTTGGGCTTCTAAAATTCATTTATCAATATCTTTTTTAGATCTACAATGGTATTTGTTACTCCTGGTGGATTGTTTACATCTAGACTCATGTACCATTCCAATGCGTTGTCTCTCAGTGTGATTACTGACTGTGCAAGCTGTGTATCCTCATCTATGATCTACTTTGCTTCCCATATCTTCTCATAGATGCATAGGTGATTTCCAATGTCCTCTAATGCCTCTCCCCAAAATTCTGGTAACCTGATCATGGGATCATGTCCTTCCATTTTAAATGGTGTTGAACTACTACCTCTACGCGATGTAGATAATTGAATGTTACTTCCTAAACTGGCTCCTCCAGATTTTTCTCCTTGCTTGGATGCATGTCCTATTGTATTTCTTCCACTAAAATCTGGTTGTCTAAATGTTGGTGTTCTTTCTGGTGTATTAGTCGCACATGGGGTTGTAGGTTCCACACTGACAGTGATCTGGATTGGAGTTCTTCCTTATGTTTCTTTATGTTCCTACCCTTGGACCTCCTTTTTTCCTTTCATATGTTGAATGCAGGATTTCCTCAATCTTCTCCATATCCTAGAGATCCTCTACCTCTTCTTCATCGCTTTCCAAGCCCTCTATATCAGCTATGGCTCTATTCCTATTATTCATCTTATATTGGTAGGGTATTCCACTGCGCATCTTTCCACCTTTTTCCATTATCTTCTTTATCTGATCTTCCTCCATTATTATTGGGTCCATGGCCTCTGTATTATTTATCATATCCATCTCCTCCTCCATTTATCCACCTCCTATTAGTGCTTCCCCCCTTCCCCCATGCACGCGAGGAAGTCTAGTTGTCTGATTCCATGGTAATCACATCGTTGTCATACAATAAAATCTTGATTGAAGTATATAGTGATATGATGTACCTACCTTTGGTTCCTTTTATAAAATCCTTCTCTGTTGCGGTGTAAGACTTCGTGATATCTATTGCAAATTTGACGATAAATCATGCAACAATATTGTCTAACCAAAAATCTACTACGCGCATAAATTTATTATTAACTTATTGTAACTGCACAATATCCACTGTATTCCACTCCAACTGTATAATTCAATTTGTAGCGTGGTTGCATTTTAACCTCAATAACCACTCCTACAATAAATACAGGAAGTCACATAAAAATACTTCATGCAAGTTGCTAAACATGTATTTGTCGAGATATTTGCACGGTGTTAACTTATGGTTTTTTTTGTCCTTCTACACAAACTTAAGTTCCTTCATTTTCAACCATCTTTCGGTCTCCACCTTTGTTGGATTCCATGGCCTGAACATTCCCTTCTATACTTTCATCCTCTATGTGTTTCTTCCACAAATCTCGTCCACTCAATCCCTTGCAGTTCTAGCTGGAAACGAAACCATTTTTTTGTTAGATATATGACTTATTTCTCTTCTTGGGTTGACCCGGGTTTGGATCTCAATAGGTTTCCAACAAAACCCTCTAAAACTATCGGCCCTCTTGGTAAACCAGAAGGAAACGTTGTGCATGGAGTGCATAGCGTAGTCTCACCTAAGATAGCTCTATGGGTGACTGCAATGCTCAAGTGCTTTTAGTATAGGAATGAGTGGGGATCTAGGAGTGTATTCTATATTTCGTTATGCACTAAAATTGTTATTGATTCAAGTATTTCTAATATTCATTCATATTTATCCTTATGCATGCATGCTAATACATCTAGTTAATCATTCAATCATAAGCTAATCATTGACAGAAAGTAAACATTCAAGAAACATCACACAGAACACAATTTGTATCGTGGTTTACCCCCTCCTAGGGCTACATCCATAAATATTTGGCTTATCTTCTCTTTTATGTAATCTTCTACAAAATATGGCACTACACGAATTACATATCCAATCATACAATCATGATGAGGTTAAGGAACAGCTGTGAGGAATACTAGATCACACCAAGCTCATTAGCCTGTGACCTAACCCTTGAAATATAGCTTATTTGACTCTTCTGCAACCTTATTACAATCGATAGTCTCTCAACAATCATAATAATCGTCATCAACTCACCAACAACAAACAACTAACAACCTCCAACCTAGACCTCCTAGGTTCTTATTTATATTATTTTACAAACTTATAGTCATTACAGTCCTTATCAAAAACCCTAAACCTATCATGGTTAGGTTTTCTTTCCTACGTGCTACGTTTCTTTTCCTCTTGCATGTTGTTTTTCCTTCTTTTTTTGCATGTTTCTTTCTTTCCATCTGTTGCGCGCGCTCCAGAATTAGGTCTTTCCCAAAATGGATAGTTTCTCCAAAAATAGGCATGCACCCAAAATAGCCTTCCTTCTCAAAATAGGCTTGTGCCCAACAGATGTTGTCTCATGGTTGTTGGTTTTTCCCCTAACCAAACCTATTTATAGATTATCCTTATGGATAGATCAATCGTCATGTGAGATCGTTTGATCATTTTTTCTCTCATGGAGCGTGCTTGTTGTGCCTTAGTGCAATAGTGTCTTTAGACACCACCACTGCTCTCGGGTAATCTATGCTCTCTTATAATATCACTTGCATGTCCCAACATGTTATTAGAATGAGGATGGGTTCATGATCCAATATTTTCCAAAATGTGAGTGAGTTCCATTAGACGTTGGTCATTTTGAATGAGCTAAATTCATGGTGAATTGCAGTGATATGGCTTGCTAAGTTTTGGCCATCATGTGCCCTAGTTTTTTTTCATAATATGTCTCATGGAGTTATTGTCGATGCCCTAGCTATTTCTTCAATAGATCTATGGGAGATCGACCATAGATCTTTGGATAATCAACCAAGTCCATGGTCGACTAGTGGTTTGACTAGTCTCAACTGAACCCTCACTCGACTAACAGGACCAAGCATTGGACGTAGCCCTCTCTTCCTTGACTCGACTAGTTGTAATTATCTTACTCACCTTGACTTGACTGGTTAGACACCTCTTGTTGTGGTTTGACTAAACCCTCAAATTTTTGGTTTTTTACTTGACTTGACTTGGTTGGAGATACATCGGACCGACCTTTGTTGTCGACTGGAGGAGGATCTGAATTGATCGACTTCCATTTCCTTTTTATGGTAAATGATCCACTTTTTCCGAGCAGACTTATTGTTTTTAAATCTTTTCCTTATCATACACACTGTGAGATTCTTTGTACGTGACAGTTTTTTGGATCGAATTTCATTAGCGATAGCATCCTCTTTGAGTTTGATCGAAAGTGATCGTATGCATTCACTACATAGGGTGTGAATATTCCCTTCCATTCCTTTTACTTTGGTATGCACTTACATATGTAAATCATCATATTTACTATAAGAATTGTGTCAACTAGTGGTTCCATGGATAGATAACCAACTGGAAGGTTTGCATAGATTGGATTTTGTCTTGTTTGAAGATGACTTGTCCCTTTATGGTCGAACCACCTTTTCAAATATTCATTTACAATGTTGGTGTCTTGATTATTTCCCTCTATCAATGATGGGTACGCTTTCTTGAAGATGGATTTGTGAAATATTTGGTAAGTCCAAGCTCCTTGGCATATGGTTGATCGAGACTATCACATTGCACTTTGCTCATGCCAATTCGACTAGTGGTATTTTCTTGTAGCACAAGAATTTTTTTATTTTGATTTCTTAGCACACTTACTATGGCATTGAAGGAAGTTATATTCTTGTGTTATGATATTGTGTATAGATATTGTTGATATCTAGGCTTATTGTTCCAGGATACTCCTCTTTGAGTTCATTTGTTGACTTATTGTGCTAAAAAATATTTATTAAAATGGGTAAAATATTGCAAGAACTCTACGAGAAGAAATTTTTTGATAATATTTGTCAAGAAGTCATTAAATTAAAGGATGTTGTTTCTCTATTGTAGATAGAGAATGGAGGATTTAAAAATCATTTGAGTTTGAAGTTTTCATGTTCCAAACTGCTATAGCTAAAAAATCCAGGAGGATTTTTTCCCTAGAAAGAACAATGGAAACATTTTTCTAGAATATTACAGACCAATTTGAAGACAAGGTCGATCTTGTCTGTGATATAGAGGAAGAAGTTCAAGTTCTCTCTCATTCATAAAATATTGTGTTGGAGGAAATATTTCGGCTAGAAGAGACCAATTCCCAGCTGACTAATGAAGTTGCCCACTTACAGGGCTCTATTGATTAGCTTCATGAAGAATATACTCCTCTTAAAGAAAATAACAACATATTTTGTGATGAATATCGAGATTTGAAAGAAGATTATGATGTATTGCAGCTACAACTAACTGAGAAGGATGTGATTATTTAGAACTTTCATGATTGCAAACAAAACCTTGAGTTGACAATCAATTGACTGTAGAATGTTGAGAACAAGCCTATTGATGTTTACATGCCAGGATCACCTATTAATTCTTCCACTTTTGATTATATTGATTGTATTCCAGTTGTTTATAAGAAGGTTGATGATTGTGTTATTTCTCCCAACTTTGAAAAACACACTACTAGTATTATGTCCCAACTACTAAGTAAGATGGGTTATACCAGAGGAGGACTTGGGAAGAATGGATAGGGAATTTTTGTTCCTATTTCCTCTGAGATACAGACATCTAGACTCAGTCTTGGATATATTGTTGTTTCTTCCCCACTGCGTAGATTTTTTCCTGCTACAACCAAGGAATTTTTCTTTGTTGCAGGTGGAGTTCAGACTAGGTTGTTGGAAGAGAAACCTATTATTGATTATGTTGAAAATATTGATGACTTTGTTGTTCCTAACATGATAGAAGTTGAGAATATTTTTACAGATCAAATCATTGTTGATATTCTAGGTTTTTCTACTCCTATAAGTGAACTAGAACATGATCCTACATCCTCTAATTAGCCAGAATAGACATATGTGTCATATAGTCATCCTCATTATAAAAATTGAAGGAATGGAAATTATTCTTTTAGAACTTTGCAAAAAATATGTGAGAGACAGAACCGTGGACCAGTGTTTCCTACCAGGATAGATTTTGGTTGGATTGATGAATGGTCATGGAATAATATAAACATTTGTTTAAGGAATTCATATAGATGTGCATCATCAACTGTACAATCGTACAATGTTCCTCTTTATTGAAATTGATTCAATTAGAATGGTTGATTGAGGTTTTACCAACAATGACAATTAACTAGAGTTTCGACTGAGTTTTCATCAACTGGAGTTTATACATAGTTTTCATCGACTGGAGTTTCAATTGAGTTTTAATTTATTGTATTTTTAACTAAGATGTTCATTGAATGAGGTTCAACCAAACATGATAATCGACTAAGTATCAACCAGAGTTTTTTGTTGACTGAGGATTGATCAAAACTATTCATCGCATGATGTTTTGAGTGGGTTGTTCATCAACTGGTGTTTTGACATGAATTATTGTTGCTACTTATAGATCCATCAATGGTGTTTAAGGGAGGGAGTAATTGAATTTGTTGATATGTAAACCCAACTAATGTCTTCTTGTTGACTCAATTATTTTCTTGTTGAATTGAGTTGGACTTGTTGACCAATTGAACTATGTTTGAATGAGTTGTTGGGAGATATATTTGAGTACTACTAGTTATCTTGATGTTTAGTAGAGACTGTTGGATAGACAAAGATTGATTATCTTGATGTATTCTTGTCTAGTTGACTGATCGACTGGGACTCGATTTTGTATAGTATTTTGGAAACTTGTTTGATGAATTGGATGGCTTCCTTTATGGTGTTTGATTAGTGTTTATGGTAACAATTTTTAGACTTGTTAGGGAGTGTTGGTGTACCATGCTTGATCATCTTTTCATATACACAAGTTAAGGGGGGGTGTTATGTTTTCCCTCTCCAATTTGAGTTTACGGGAGGGTGTTGGAACCTTGTGTTCCTTGGTAAACCTCACCTTGTTAGGTTAGGGGAGTTGACTATTCTTAGGTCCGACCACCGACTAAAATATGGTTTATTGTGTCCATATTATAATTTCATATATGGAGTGTAATTTTTGTTCTTCAATTCAATGATGTCTTTATAAACCACTACCACTCTTGGGGAAGCTCTTCTCTCATATTATATCACTTACCTATCCCAACACATATGTCATGTGAAATCAACAAAGCCTCCAGGGAGTGATCTCGGACTATCTCCTAATGATCGGTGATGGAAAATATTTAATGATACTTTATGCTTACTGAATCACCAGGGTCCTATAACAATTGTTGATAACCAATTACCACCATCGGTGATAAAGGGTATCCATCCCTGACAACCAAACTTGAATTAGCTTCAACCCTTGCATAAAAATATATGGCCTTATTACATTGGATATGGGTGTAAATAAAACATGAGAAGGTTCGAAGTTGGACATCCCCAATGTAAGGGTTTGGATTCCAATGGGAGTTATGTTGAAGGAAGAAACTGGATTGAAATAACTCACAAAGTAGGTTTTGTTCATGTGAGTCGAGAGAGAAAAATAGGTTGAGAAATTCTTGGGGATAATTAGTTTAATGTGGCTTCCCTATTTCCAACCATTGGACTCTAAAATTAGTCTACATTTCATGTAAGAAAAAAAGGTAAACACGGGATGGATTTGTACAAGTCAAGGATTCCATTTCTCACTCATAAGCTTGTTGCAATCGATGTTGTGTAATTTCTATTTGTTCCTTGCATTCCTTGAGTTTAGCTTTCCATTTTTCTTCTTGAACTAAGTACATGGAAAACCACTTCTCCTTTAATTTTTTAATTACCTATTGATGACTCTCCTTATTGATAATGCTTAGGTCAAATAACTCATCGATATCCCTCCAACCAGGCAGCTCAGGCTTAATTTGTATGAAAGCATAGGTATTCACCATAATTTCATCTAAAATAGTATTAATGGAATGGTGCACAAGCTTCATGCATTCCTCTGTGAGCACCTGCTACTTTTACCGATGATTCTTCATGGTTGATGGCTTCCTATAGAATATTCGTGGGACTTCCAATTGGAGCCTTAGACTGCTTCCTTTGTAATTCCTTTTTCAATTTTTTATTTTATAGCCTAAGTTTTCAATTATCTCTTAATAGTGTTTGATAACTAGGTTTTGAAATTGAAATGATTTAGAAACTTGGTGCATGTTAATCTTACCTTTGGCCTTCTTCCCACTAGGTATAGGGTCAGTTGAGATTGATTTGATAGCTTGAGGATCTTCATCATACGCATTACTTAATTGTTCCCCATTTTGAAAAGGAGATAGAGGATCAGAGAATTGTTACCCTATCGACACATCACACTTAGAGGATGATATGTTATGCACCAATGGCTTCCCTAAACTATATTATGTAACAAGTTCAATTATCGGTTATGTAGCCTTCCCTTTTTACAAATATAAAACTATAGAAACTATAGAGGTGTTGGATTACTGAGAGGCGGGGTGAATCAGTAATAGCATAATTATAATCCTTTTTCTTCAAATGTTATATCAATGTATAATTATTATCCAATAATGAGCAGTAAGAAATAAACAATCACACATATACACAATACACCAGTGTTTTACGTGGAAACCCAAATCGGGAGAAAACCACGGAATGCTTTTTGTTATATGTCTTGAAGAATTACATTCATTGGAACAACCAAATTCCTTTGTTTTCTAGATACAACTGGAAGGAGTCTCTAGCCCCCTAGTTTCTCAGGCTACAACCTAATGGAATCTCCAACTCCCCAATTCTCTGGCTACAACTAGAAGGAGGCTACAACCCCCTATGTTCTCCGACTACAACCAGTAGGTGGCTACAACAACCTGTCCTTGCCCCATATTGCCACACTGAAGTAGAAGTAGAGTGATGGAACCACTATCACACTATAACTATGAGATATACCACTATAAACCTGTGCCAATAAATCTGAACCATGCATCAACCTGTACCTCAACCTGTAATCAACCTGTACCATAAACAAGTGCATCAACCTATACCAAACAAATTGTAATCAACCTGTACCATAAACAAGTGCAACCAACCATGTACCAAGTATGTACCAATCATGTGTTAAGTACTCATCAACTATGACTCATAAATATGTACCAACATCATCAACTATACACCTCATGTATGTGCCAACTCATCAACTTCTTGTCTCAAGCATGTACCCAACTTGTACCTAAACCAAAATCTCTCATCAATTTCATCATCCAAATCTGATTTGTAGCTCTGTAATAGAGCTATTGTATATGATCACATTCCTGCAAACCTTCCTTAACTTTAACAACTAGAGACTAGCATTTTCATCAAACGTTTCTTTAGTCTCACATGCCTAGTTTTGGATTAGTCAACAACCCTAACTTGAAATAATCATAACTTTTAACCTGTAATATATAAAGATCTGAAACTGATACAAAATGTTCTTCAATGATTTTTATGAAATTCCTCCAGGTGTCGCTCCTTGGAACCTCTCAGAAAACTATTTATAGCAAAAATCGCATACCTTGCTAAATTTTGGCTTATTCTAGAGAGCGACCTTGTAGAGCATGCCCCGCACGAATATTCATTGAAATGATATAAAACTATTACAAAAACTACTACAAACTATACCATAACCAACACATTTTGTAACACTGAATTTGGATCGGTTATGAAGAATTTATGATGTTTTTACACGAAACACCTGTTTTTTACTAGTTTCAGGACTAGCCACAAACCCTATTTTCCACGGAGTGTAACTCCAAGAATACAAAGACCCACAAGCTAAAGTTTTTACCACAGATACTTGGGTATGTTTTCTCAATGTAATAGCAATTTCATAGTCTGAATCATTATAGAAAAAATATTATAGCAAAAATTGTGAGATGACCCGTAAATAACATACCTTACAAAGCACCATCAAAAGAATTTATCCTTCCTTGCATTTCGGCCTTCTTTTCTTCACCTTACCTCAGAAATTCAGCTTAGATATCCTTGGTTACCTCAGACACCTATAGATATTCAATATTCTCAAGTGTAATTAAAATGAGAGAGCCTTGCCTCTTATTTATACTCTCCAAGTAGCTTCCTTAAAAACATCTTCTAGGTCACTTGGCC
>ML776596.1:508606-569235 GCA_009831015.1 Picea engelmannii | reverse complement strand
ACTCATCACTTCACTTTATTATTTACCTTTTAAAATCTCTTAAACCACTTTGACTACTTTGACCTTTTGGGGCTTCTAGATGACATATGAGGGTCCTCCAACTTCGTAATGCCATAACTCTCAAACTGTGAGGAGTTATGTGGAATTCCACATACCAACAGAAATGGAATTACATGTACTATACATCTATAATAGTATTACCTTCAAATATAGAAAAAATCATATCGTTATCCATCAAACAAACTTGGGTCCATTACCCAAACCTGGGTTCTCCAACTTCACATGGTCATAACCCTCTAACCATGAGGAGTTATGTGATGTTCTACATACCACCGGAAATGGCATGACAAGCACTATCCATATAGAATAGTTTCCCTAACAAATTCAATGTCCTTCATCTCATTATTCCATAATTAAGCATGGGTTCTCTTACTCCGCAAAGCATCTTCCCATGAGGGCTTTCACCATAAGGGGGTCACTTTGGAGTTCATCCATATTTACTTCTTATCAACCATGAAAAAACAATAATGAGTCATATTTATATCAAACAATCTTGGGTCCATTACCCAAACCTTTGTGCTACGGGGCTTTCTTCAAGGGTTGACATCAATGACAACCAACCTTAATCAACAAGAGGATCTTGTAGAATAATTATGGTGAGTTTATATAGTATATGATATATTAGGAATTGAAGTAGGGGAATGTTAAATTTTTCTCACCATGTTTACATTGATTATGGGGCATTAGAACCCGAACTTGAGGTTTCCTCCTGAACCCTTTTTGAAATGTCTCCCAACTAATATTTGGTTTTTCCAATTTTGTAGTTATTGACATTTTAATCAACCCTACTGATTCATTCCAAACTATGGTTTTTTCCGTTTATGTATTATGGAAGCTATCTTGGAAAAACAATTGAGAAGGGATAAAGGAAAATTCAAAAGTTATTCATTTTTAAGATGGATCATTAACCTGATATGATAATGGAATACCATGTTGTACTTGCCCTCGCAAGTGATGAATTTATAGATAAATAATTCCACTTCTCTCCATGATGATATCAATAGGTCTCATTGAATTCCCTTATGCACATCTAGCATTAGAGAGGGTGTAATAGGAACTAGGGCCAACTATTAGTAGGAAGTTATAGATTCTTGTACCACGGTCCACCCTATAGAGGTAGCATAGCCATTTGATTGATAAATTCCTCTATCACAATGAGGTTTAACCATTGAACTAGTGCCCTTTGGCCATTAAATGTTCTGGAAAACTATAAATTTATTTCTAGGTTGGGCCCCTAAAATCATTCAAAGAATGTAATCCATCCCTCTCTAGCAAAAATTCCCATAGCTTCTAGATTTACTACAAGTATCCCTATGCCTTCAGGCTCTGATATATTCACTTACCTTCCCATGGTTTACCATTCTCAATGGTAACACTTCACAGAGTCATAATTGTGTTGGAATTACACTTAGGATGCAGATACAAACATTTATGTGATTAGGCAATTCAACATTATACAGAGGAGTCAAGGGTTTACAAAGTCAGTGAAAGGATATTTATCAAAAGGAATGAGTTCTTTGTAGGGTACGAAAGAGTGGTGGTTTAATGATAATGATTGTTTAAGGTCCCTTTAAAAATGCTCCCCATAATTATCTTGACTAGTAATCAATCAGGGATACTTTAGCGAATCGTTTGGATCTTGGTAAAATTTGCAAGTTTCTAAAGTTTAACTAGTCACATGCTCTCGAATCACTGGTTTAAGTCTTCATACATAAATTAGGAGTATAAATTTGAAACTTGTGGATTTAGGGATATTTCACTAGGGACCATATGGATTAAGTATTGATGTAATCAACTAGGGAATAGTCTATTTAGTAATTGGATTGACTTCAAATTTTTCAAGTCTACATAAAAAATAAAAATAAAAAAATAAAAAAATAAAAAAAATCAAGAAAAGAGTTTAAAGGCTATCTGGATCTTTGCAAGAGCCATTTCAAATTTGAGTTACATGCTATTATTTTGGAAGAATTAGTATATCCATGTAACATCAATCAGTTTCAAGGAATAAGTGGTGTGATAAGAGTTGGAATAAGTCTTGGAACTATGCTACTAAAAAAGAACACTTGAATCATTAAGGATTAATGTGCACATTCTCCCAGGTCCTTAAGATAGATTGTTAGAAGTGTTGATGGAAAATTAAGAATGTTCATAATGAAATGTTTGCGGTCTCTTTGTGTTCATTCTAAAGTTAAATAGTGTTGTTGATTCTTGAAACTAGAATTCTAACGTATGTTGTATAGAAATCATTGTAATCTATAGAAACAGATAATATTTTCATGAAGCATGAATTTTGTGGATAAGCTAAAGTAATCCTTACAACAAATATATCAATTGAAATAGACCTTGAAGGTAGTCCTTGATTTTGATCTAAGATGGGAGATTTTATTTTGAAAGAACACTAGCAGAAGAGAAACATTTGTAGTTAAATCATCCTTCAATTAAAACTTGATCTAGATCATCTAGAGCTACAATAGAATAAAGGCTGATTTTGAATGTTGTGGATACTGATTATGTAGCTCAATCATCCTTCCGAAAAAATTGCCTTGTGGAGTAAAAAAGAATTGAGGGGTTCAAAAAACATGGTGTTGTTTTTTTTTTCTTTCAAACTTTGGCCGCCAATAAATTGGTTTTCAAATAAAGTTGTCCAATTGTGCCTCAAATGAGGTTTTCACAATAGGATTTATTTAGGCTTAGTGATGTTATCCAAAATCTAGTTTTCTAGTACCACTAAGTCTAGTAGCAACTAGAACCAATTTTTCACTATTAGATTTTATTATTATTATCATTTTAGAAAATTGAACTAAAAAAGAAAATCAAGAGGAGGTAGATGTTGGTGGCATAGCCACCTTACTTACAACCTTAAGTTCAAATTCTTTGTTCATGTCTTGGATAAAAATTTCCTTATACATTGGCTTTCGGTATAACCGCAATCGATGACCATTGGCCATGAGTGGAGTCCTAATTTCATCGATGGTATGTAATTTCATGGAGCCATTGTCATAAACAGTGTCAATCTCATAAGGTCACATCCAATGAGTGCAGAATTTACCTTTGAAATCCTTGTATCTTGAATCAAATAAGAAATCCCAATCACCTTCCTTGAATATTTTGTTCTTGATCAATCTATCATGACACTTAGCTCTTTGTTGCTAGACAAGAGAAGTTTTTTGTAAGTAGCTTGACAGATCTCATCAAGCTCATTAATCTAATTTAGTCGATGATATTGAGCCTTTGAAAGATTCAAACCCACTTTCCATGCAGTCCTAAGGTTTTTGACTTTAAATTCTATTAGGAAAACTACATTCTTACCATACACGATCTCATAAGGAGTAAATCCTATGGTATTTCTCCAAGTGGTGTGATAATCCCAAAGAGCCTCTAAAAGCATGTCAACCCAATCCTTGTGATGATGCTAATTATACATAGTTTTGGTCAGTATGGCTTCCAAAAACTTATTAGTGGTACTTCCACTTGTGCATTTGCTTCTAAGTGGTATGGAGTGGATGTTCGATGCTTGATCTTGAACTATCTATTGATGGACTAGGTGATCTTAGAAGTAAACTTCATCCCTTGGTCATTAAAAAAATTTCATTGAACTCCAAAATAGACAAATATCTATTCATATAGAAAAGAAACTACTACTTTCTTAGTGGCTTTTGGGAGAGCATTGGCCTCAACCCACTAGTCACATAGTCATCACACACCAAAATATACACTTTCTTCCTTGAAGGTGGATTGATTGGTCCTACTAAATCGAGAGCCCATTTTTTGAAGGGTTCTACCAAAACCTAAGGCTATAATGGAATTTCACCAGATTGAGTTGGTTGGCCCATTTGTTGAGATCTATCATAAGTTCTGACATATTTCTTTACATCCCTAAAAATGGTAGGCCAATGGTATCCCAGATGTAGTACCTTGTTATTGTCCTTTTATCAGCAAAGTATCCTCCACAAGGTTTATCATGGAAATATTTAAGGATAGCATAGACCTCATCCTCACAAACATAATGCCGGATAATAAAATATGGATCTATGTGGAAGAGGTAGGGTTGGACCCATGAATACATGGCACTTTGTTTGATGACTTCATAGTGTTCCCTTGGTGATAGGTGTTGTGGAAGCTTCCCTTCCACTAAATAATTAACAATGTTTGCAAACCATAGTGTGTTAATAGACAGTGAAAATAAATATTCATCTAGGAAAGCATCCTCTACAAGAATAGCATATCCTTCATTAGTGAGCCTGGAAAGGAAATCCACAACAACATTCTCCTTTCCAAGTTTATTAAGAATTGAAATATCAAATTATTTCAACAAAAGAAACCATATAGTCACTCTACTATTAGTAATAGGATTATTCATAAGATAATGAATGGTAGAATGATGTATAAATATAGGGTAACTAGTGATGTAATGACAAAATTTATTGATGTCATGAACAAAAACAAAGAACACTTTTCCAGTTACCATATAATTTTTCTATACTAGAGTGAGATACTTACTAATGAAATGAATGGCATAAGGTTTCTACTCTTCCTTTTGTCCCAATAAAACTCTAATAGTTATATCTGAAGAGTCTATGGAAATATGAAAAGGAAAACACTAGTTTGGTCTCCTTAACACTGATGCAACTGTCAATTTCTCTTTCAAATATTCAAAGCCAATATGACATTGAGTAGTCCAACAAAATTATGCATCTTTCAAGAGTAGTAGAAATAAAGGCAATGCAATCTTTTGGGGAAATTTGGATCTGGTTTTACCTGTTGAATCCATCAAGAAAAGAGAATGATTTATTTCCTGCAAGGGTATCTAGAACTTGATCAATAAAGGGTAAAGGAAAGTGATATTTTAGGGTGGCCTTATTTAGTTCTCTAGAGTCAATGCATACTCACCACTTTACATTCTTCTTAGGTGAAATCACCAGATGTGAGACCTACTTATTATCGGATATGGGTTAGATGAAGTTTAAATTGAGTATTTTTTGTAGTTCTTCATTTACTGTTTCTTTCATTGTAGGGTTCATTCTTCATTGGGGTTGCCTAACAGGTTGAGAATCCTCCTTAATATATGTGTGATGGGTGTACAAATAGGGATGAATTCCTTTCATGTTAGTGAAATCCCAATAAAATGCACTACTAGTTTTTTGAAACATCTTTATCAGTTGATCCTACTGAGAGGCTTCAAGTTTGGGATTAATATTCAATGTTTTTCTTGGGAGAATATTTATGGATGTGATATGATTTTTGAATATGATACTTAAATAGGAAGTCATGGAATCAATTTTTTGTACTAGTTCAGTTAACGAACATGTATCTTGAGTATGCTTACCTATAATATGTTTGATGGGTGGATGAATCAAATGTTGAACTACATCAGGATGTTTCAGAAAATTAGAAATTAAGTCATCTTTAGTATCGTCCCTAAAGTTCAAGGCTTGTTCCATAGAAAAAATAGATTGAATAATATCATCCTCACTATCCTCTATCCAAGAAGGGATCTCTATATATTTGTAGAAGGTTTAGCAGGGAGTAGAGAGTGAGCTTCTTCGTGGAATTCCCATGGGAAATAGTCATGTTTCCTAATCTACAACCAATATATGCATCTGTAGTGACTAACCAAGGCTTGCCCAAAATTAATGGGCATCCATCTAGGCTAGTGTTGTGAGGGAAATCTCCCTACAGACTAGAAAATAGGGTTTAGACTTTGCATGCAGATATGACCGAAGAAAAACGAATTTCTACCTTCATCCCTAGATTTAAATCCCCTTTTCTTAGTAAATGCATGGAAATATCAACCTACCTCGTTCCTGACATTTGATGTCGATCCTCCATTGTACTTGATTACTTGTTGGCAATACTCCTTCCAAAGCTGACCTACATACAAGACAAGCAACAACTATGCATGCATCCTACTTCTATACTAACGGGTTAGAAATCCAAACATATACTAATCAAACTATAAAAAGTTCCTGAATTGGGACAGGAAAAGCATTTTCTTTATTACTTTGAATGAGTCAACTTACAAAAGTTGAGACCGGCCACCACTCCATGAACCTGATCCTAGGCTCCTCTTCGACTATCCTCGAACTGCTTTTCTTTGTATCTCCTTTGGCACAAGGAAAGGCTAAAGGGTTGGGACAATGGGAATATGCAAATGGGTAGAGTTTTTTTGCTATATTTTTCCTCCTTCCAAATGGGACCCCTACCCCTTCCTTTATATGTTAGAAGGAGATAGGTATTTGGATGAACCCTCGACCATGCATGGCCGAGAGTTTCAGTTAACTCACCCATAGCTTTTGTGTTCCATCGGCAACTTTCCTTTTTGTGTGCTTTTGTCGGTCCACGTGGGTTTTTTTAGGTCAGCCAGCATGTACACGCGTGCAGTAATGGAGTAGGGCGCGTGGGCCTTTATAAAAGATGTTTTTTAAAGAGTTATTTAGTAGTGCTTTGGAAAAGAAGGGATATGAGATGGCCCGATTCCAGGTAAGCATGTGTGGTGCAATTTAGGGTTATAATATATGCCCCCTAATGTGTGAGGTCAGAAGAGCATCTGATCACCAAAATACATTACCAATCTTTACTGATGTGCCGAACGATTGAGCCCAAGGATCAGGAACAGAGAGGTGTTGTCTGCAAAATAACAAATGTCTTACTGAGGAGGGCATACCCATGCTCGGGATAAAATAGAATCATGGCTACAAATTAAATACACTGTAGATCCATGTCATATAACTATATAAAGAGTAGCCGCGAACAATAGACAACGGAGCTACATCTCAAAATTGAAAAGATATACATATGGAGTACTCATCTTCTAGAAGCTAATACAGCCTGATGGATGGAGATGAGATCTTTAGAGCTCGAGCAACAACTTCAAAATAT
This sequence comes from Picea engelmannii, assembly GCA_009831015.1. Classification (NCBI taxonomy): domain Eukaryota; kingdom Viridiplantae; phylum Streptophyta; class Pinopsida; order Pinales; family Pinaceae; genus Picea; species Picea engelmannii. The sequence goes on along the minus strand of ML776596.1, from coordinate 562,296 downwards.
TCAAAACTCGGGTAGGAGTGTAATATGAGTGTGCGACTGCACTACCCAGAGGTCTTCAATGGCTCGTTAGTCATGGACTTGATAATCTTGATGATCAAACTGAAGGCTTCAGTGATTTCGAACAAGGACTTGATTGGATGTTCAGGATGGTCGGGTATGAGGACAAGAGACATATTGCAGAGGGGCCGACTCAGGCTTGGTGACAAACTTCCCTTGGATAATAGCACAACAAATGATGAGACTCAGGYAGCATGGCATTAATCATAAGTCTACGAAGTAGGAGGCAATGCAAACTCTCCATATGTTTGGGAGGATAACCAAATGGTGGAGGACACAACTCTATATAGTGAGAAAAAGATTCCTAAGGTCGTACTACATCCCATAGTCTGATGAACAAACGGACAAATGTGCTTTATCCAAGGGTGACTCATTATGCTGCCAATAAAGAAAATACTTTTCCCTTCCTCTTTTTGAGGTATATTTGATTTTTTTTTTGTCCTTTTCAATAATTATGGAAAAAGAATAAAGGAATATTATGCTACAAAGGAGGAACGAGTGTTGCAAACATACAAGCTCAAGGCACAAGGACAAGACTAATGTTCTAGTAGAATAATACTCAGGAAAAATCCTCTGGGGGCCAAAGGTGTTAAGATGTAGAAGCAAACTGTTACAAGGTTGGCGTATAAGGTATGTAAACGCGGTTAATAAAACACACAAAGGTAACATCCTTCGATGTAAGTTTGACGAGCCCAGAGAGAGTAAGCTCGGTGGTTTTTCATATTTAGAGAGTCTGAAAAAACATAAAAGGAGACTCCCTTGGGGTACCTTTTTCGAAGATAGTCTAGTCGGTTCGAAAAAAGGGTAAACTAGCACCGATTAGACGTTAATTCAAAACCATTTTAACAAGTGTGACAAGGACAAGATCACTTGGATATTTTTTCATTTTTAAGGAGTCTGAAAAAAGCTTAACTATGGACTCTGTCAGGAATGTTCTTCTGGACCAATTTAATGAGTGTGAAAGAATAAGGTCACTCAGCAATCTTTCCAATTTTAGGGAGTCTGAAAAGAGCTTAACTATGGACTCCGTGGGGGTTCCTTCTTCGTAAGTTTAGTCCCTCGGGCCTGAAAAAGAGATAAAATTATACCTGAGAGTACTCTTCTATAGAGCTTAAGTTTCATAGAGTATACCTTTGTTCATATAGTTGACCGTCCAAACTGAAAAAGGGGTAAACTACCGCCGGACAAACGTGAATTCAAATTTCAGTTTAACGAGCGTGAAAGGCCACAAGATCGCTTGGAAATATTTTCATATTTAGAGGGTCTGGAAAGGGCTTAAAAGAAGACCTATAATATATTTTGGGAGTCCTGAGGGTGAGGTCAAGAGCGAAGAAGAATCATGAAAATGAGGCTCAAACTCATATTTAGGAAAAACTGCAAGGACTCCCAAACCTATAGTGTTGTAGAGACAGCATGAATACCATAATGCAACCAGGATCTACCTAGGGAATCCATGTTTCGGTAGGCTCTACCACCAAGTTGCGACACTTCTAAAGAAGAAATGATAGTTCTGTGTCACAATCTGATGGGATCGATCCTATGGAAAATGAAAAAGACAACGAGATACAAAAATCAGGGTAGAAACCTTACCTATATGCTCAAGTTGATCGTCGGAAAAAAAAAATTATGGACTGTCAAAATTTACTCAAAACTCAAAAAAAAATGTCCCAATACCTGATCAAATCCCTCCCATATAACTCCTGAATCACTCTAAATGTTTTTTGGTATAAAGAAAATGATAAGGGAGGCCAAAAAAAAGGTGACAAAAAGAGGCCAAAAAGTCTATAAATAGAAGCTGGTAGCTCATTATCACCATTGCTGATTTGGAAATTGACTCTGGAGCCAAAAGATCCCCTTTGATAAAAACGGTGATTCTGGGAGCTACAGTGGACGAAACGAACTTCCGTCTGGACCAAGTAAGTACAAACTCCCCTATATAGCTATTAAATTCTTGATTTTTTATTTTCATTTCATTTTTTGGGTGGGCGTCGACCTTTAAAAGGTCGGCCCTAGGTCCACGCAGGTTGTCTCTAGATAGGTCATGTGTACACTCGGGTAGGGTAAAACCTGCCCGCGTGGACCTCCCTTCATAGACAAAAATAAAAAAAGCACTCACTCACCCTCTTGAACCTTGTTTTGTTGGCAGGATGTATGTCCAATGGAGGGAAAGGGAGCACGAAGAAGTTGGTGAGTTGGTTGCGGGAGATCCGAATGTCGTGGCCACGTTAATGCAATGTGGTTTTCTAAAGTTCTTCCTATGTCCGTTTATGCGGGCACAACCGAGGCTACTGAATGCCTTGGTTGACCATTGGAACCCTGATGTAGAGGCTTTCATGCTAGAGGGGCAATCACTGGTGCCCACCACTGAGGATATCTACTTTTTGACTGACCTCTCAAGGAGAGGGGAACCAGTCAATTTCAGGACATTTTTGTCGGGGCCACATAACATAGCGGAACTGATAGCCCTGCACTGTGAGGCTAGGACAAACCGTTTGAGCTCCCAGGTGCCCATAAGCAAGATAAATAACCTATCACTGCAAGCGATATTATTACTCATTGGGCGGATTATCGGTTCAGCGGCCTTCCATCAGGCGTCCCGCGCACAGATGAACTGTGTTATCGAGTGCTTGAATGCACAAATTTTTTACTAGAGTACTACACTGCTGCAGTGTATGAAGAGGCAATTGATAGATTGTCATCAGCAGACACAGAAGAATATGAAGAGGCAATTGATAGATTGTCATCAGCAGACACAGAAGAACTTCGGGTTCGGGACTATTTTGTGTTCGTTCTTTTTCGAGAGAGTTCTGAGATTTAGTCCTCGGGTAGTGGTACAAGGACATCAGGCCTCTTTTCCTACTATATGTATATGGGTAGTATTACTGCCATGATAGGGTGGTGGAAGGACCAATGAGTCCTTCGATGATGAATTTTTTGCATGGCTATCACGTCAGATCCCAATTATAGAGGACTACCCCTATGTCGAGATTGATTTTTAGAGATACCCAAAGATACCAATACCTCCTGGTGAGGAGCGAGGGGAGATGGGTAAGTCTCCACCTTTGTATTTTTTTTGTTGTATATGTAATTTTTATGGCATTTTGTTATATATATCATTTTTTTTATATGCCAGAGTATTTGACGGATATACGTTTGTTGCATGCAGATGTGGGACCAATGCGACCTACCGATTATGCAAGGAACAGGCATCGTCCTCGGCCAGGGGCCACCACTGTCGGGGGACCAGCAGTAGTAAAGGACCTCCCAGCCGGGGAGGCTGAGAGGGTACTTAGACAAGTTGAGTGGAACTTTATTGCACTCACTCGCACAGTCTCGATGGTAGAGATTGAGGATTTGTCGCCATCCATGCAGTCTCATGTAGTGGGGGCACCTCGAACGTGGGTCTGATTGTTTAGGCGTTTATCCCATGTTGTGGACCAGTATAACAGGGCCTATAGGCCCTGAACCTATTTAGACATTTTACATGCCACGACCACTACTTGTATATATTTTTTGAGGGCATAAGCCCCGTGACTAGTTATTGGTCCTATTTTTGAGGCGCTTGCATCCATCTATGTAATCTGGTTACTTTATGATATTATATATGGTTTTTTGGTCTTTTTTGTCTTATCGATCACGTGTGAAAAAATGTATTTACATGCTTATGTCAATGTTCTTTCATATGTGTGCAAGATGCCAATCTAAAATTTGATTAGCTAGAGTATATGTAACTTGATCTAATCTCCTAGGAACATGAAAATATGTAATATAATCAAAGTTTTGTTCCAAGAAACATACCCTAAGGAATCGTCAGTGTAAATTTGGATCATGAACCCGATACACTCTGTTTAACTGAGACACAACCAGTTGAGCGTCGAGATAGACCCGAAGATGAGAAATACCCAATGACAAAGCATCATGAAGTAATTCAATGACTACACTATACTCGACAACATTATTTGTGGTGTCACCTAAGCATATACCTCCAGAAGATAACAACTGGCCTTGAGATGTGAAGATTACCCAAGCTACGGAGGCAAGCCTCTGAGTGTGTCGACTAGCACCGTCTGCATACCCAACGAACACCTCGAAATCACTTGACATCTGCCACAGTGACGAAAGATAATATCAATGACACGTCCATAAAACTTAAAAGAAACTAAAAAGTAATAGTACAAAGACTATACATATGTTACAAAAAGTTACCCACGGTGACCTGTCTATGAGTAAAACTTCTTGAGGTAGAGCCCATTTCTAGGCTCTGCCAAAGCATTCCCTTCAAAATCAACCAGACGATAGGCACCCTTTTTTAATACCTCTTTTATGATGAAAGGCCCGAACCACATGGGCTTGAATTTGCCTGCCCCCAGGGGGTCCTTATCTTGGTCATAGACCAGGACAAGGTCGCCTTCAGAGAAAATCCAAGGATGAATGGACCTATCATATTGACATTTGACATTATTTTTGTGAGCCTTGTTGGTCAGGTCCGCATCACAATGTTGTTCATTGAGCTGCACAAGGTATACTAACCGTTCTTCGAATGGAGAAGTGTCTGGCAATAATTGTATTGCCAATTTTAGAGACGGGATCTGACATTCGATGGGCAAGACTGCCTCCAGCCCGTAAATGAGTTGAAAAGGTGAGAAACTAGTTGCAGTCTTAACAGATGTTCAGTAAGCCCATAATGCCGAGTATAACATCAAATGCCAATTTGACTTGGCTGAGTTGATAGTTCGATGTAGAATAGTCTTAAGAGTTTTGTTTACAGCTTCCACCTACCCATTAGCCTGGGGGTAGTAGGGTGATGAATGTTCTTGCCGTAACCCAAGATTTGATGTTAATTCGGTCATTATGTGATTTTGAAAGTGACTGCCATGGTCAGTGACAATCTCCCTCGGGACATCGAACCTTGCTATGATTTGGTTGAATAAAAAGAGAGTTGCAGTCTCTCCATCATCTTTAAATGTTGGCATAGCTTCGACCCACTTTGTGAAGTAGTCTACAGCTATGATGATATAGCGGTGCCCCCTTGCTAAAGGGGGGTGGCAAGTAGTGTAATCAATCCCCCACTTGGTAAAGGGTCCAATTGTGATGACGGGAAACATGGGAGCGGGATGTGACCTCATCTTCCGAGAGAATATTTGGCACAAATGGCACTTCTTGACCGATTCGATACAATCTTTGATAAGTGTCGTCTAGAAGTAACCTGCTCGTAGAATCTTTTGGGTTGTTGCCAACCCAGAAAAATGACCACCACAAGCTCCAATATGGCAATCATTGAGCACGATAACTGCCTCCTCATGAGTGAGACATCGACGTAGGATATAGTCTACACCTCTCTGATACAATGTATCATCGAGTATGAGATAATTCTTAGCCTGATGGCGTATACGCTGACGCTCATCATGAGAAGAAAAAGTGGGGCACTTCAAAGTTTGGACATATATAAGTATATCTTCGTACCAAGGATCTGATGATGTGATCAAAAACATATCTCCCCAGATAGGCGATTCTTCAGACACAACGTCACCTGACTCAACCGAAAGTTTTGAAATAAGCTCTGTGAAGACCAGTAACTTTTTGGACTTGGTGGAAATGAAGTCTAAGTCAAACTCCTGGAGGATGACTATCCATCTACTAATTTTTCCACCTATTACCCATCGTGTCAACATGTATTGGAATGGATTCACAACATCAATGACGGTGGTCTTGCGAAATAGAACATAATGACGTAACCATTGAACAACATGAATTGCTTCCAACACAATTTTTTCGATATAATAATAATTGACTTCTGGTCCTACGAGGCCTCGACTCAGGTAATAGGTCACGTATTCTGAGAACAAGTCATCTTCCTGAACTAAAACCATGCCAATGGTTAACTCTGTTGCAGCCAGATATAATAAGAAATATTTGTTATATTTAGGTGGTCGGAGCAAAGGGGCAGTTGTGAGGGCATGTTTTAATGTGTCAAAAGAGCGTTGAGTGGCATCAGCCCAGTAAAAAGGAACATATTTCTTCAGTAAGTGCATAAATCCCTTGGTGATTTCGGCATAGTTCGCGATGAAGCGTCATAAAAATTTCACCTTGCCTTGTAGACTTTAAAGTTGAAGGATTGTGCATGGGGGGGGCAACTGGATTATTGCCTCCACCTTGAGAGGATCGACCATGATCCCTGTTGTTGATATGATGAAACCTAAAAAACGTCCTGACATTATGCAAAAGCTGCACTTGTTTGGATTTAAGCGAATACAGAAGTAGTGACAACATTCGAAGATAAGTCTAAGGTGTGTTGGATGATCCATTCTCTTGCTATATCACGATGCTAAATCATCTAGATAGGCCTTGACTATATGCTTGAGTTCATGGAAAGCAAAAGACATGGCCCACTGAAAGGTTTCTCCAGCATTTTTAAGACCAAAAGGCATCTTACGATATGAAAATGTACCCCAAGGACAAATGAATGTCATTTTGTGTTGGTCTTCGGGTTTGATTTGTATTTGATTATATCCCAAAAAATCATCCATGAAAGAAAAGGCTTCGCAACCAGCACATTCATCAATGATCTGGTCGATGAATGGTGTTGAAAAATTATCTTTGGTACATGACTTGTTCAAATCACGAAAATCAGTACATACACGAATCGTGCCTTTTTTTTTATTGACCGACACAAGATTTGACACCCATTGAGTCTAATGGATAAGATAGATAAAACCTGCCTTTAGCAATTTCTCAACCTCAACCTTAATGGTTGTTGCTTTCTTAGGATTAACTGGATGAAGCTTCTGCCAAACAAGCTTGGCATTAGGATACGTTGTGATCTCATGTTCAACTATTTTTGGATCGATACCTAGAATTTCCTCATAAGACAAGGCAAAAACGTCGTGGAATTCTTTGAAAAGATTTGTGTAGATTTGAATCTCTTCAGGGGAGAAATCCGCTCCGATGAAGACATTCTTCACGAAACTAGGATTTCGGGAGATGTTGATTGGTATAGTTTCAACGATAGTTGTCATATTACCCTTAGCATAAATTTCGAGTGTAGCTAAGAGATTAATAGGGCATGACTGATCTCCCATCATGGTTACGGTGAATTCTCATGCTTTGATTCGGCTTAACTCTAGGAGAAAATATGATCTATGATAAAGATATTCCCAAGGTTTTTCCAGACTAGTCATTGCTTTGATTACTACTTCATCATAAGGCAAGACTAAGTCTAACGAATTGGTGTTAGAGAGAGAACCATGAGCCCAAATAGGCTCTAGAAGTGGATCTAACTCTTGTGTAGGAGTCGGATCAGTGTTAGTTGAAGCTTGATGAACTAAAGAGTATGCTACTTCAGCTGAAAACAAGAGCATGGACATGCATGGGTGCCCTGTCTCATCCATCGTGGCTGATGGGGAAGGAAGTATCTAGGGATCCTCGAAGTAAGTCGTGCAGAATGACAAAACTTGAAAAATCTCAACCTTATGGTGATTGGATATAAATTTGATTTCGTCGTGAGGGGGTGGGTAATCGAATGTACCCATCAAGGATGGGCACAAACCAGATCCTATGTTAACGACACCTAGTTGAGGATTATCAATCATCAGGACCGTGGATGCCCCCAAAGAAGAGTCAGGTCTAGAGAAAGACAATTGATCGATGGTCACTATCTGACCCGCGTGTGGAAACAACAAGACTCGAAAAACTATAGCAACCACAACTTGCATAGCATAAGTCCAACTCCTTCCTAACAAGAGGTTATAGTTGAGGGGAGCATCGACTACCTCTACTTCGACACACATGACCTTCCCTCCTAACTTCACGGGGAAAGAAGGAACGATGCCATGTGGTCAGAACGAGCGATCATCGAAAGCAGTGAGGAAAGTAGGTGATGGAGACAAAATGGGTTGGCCAATGGCCTTCCAACATGCCAGCGACATAACGCATGTCGAGGTGCCCTCATCAACCATCGTGTGAAAGATATTCTGAGTAAAAGTTTTCATGGGATAAGCCACTACTATCTTAAATGTTATGTGGTAAGGCAGACAAGGTTTTAAGTCAGTTGTATCCAACATGATTGTACCTGGATTACAAGTCTCAGTAGAGCCTAAAGTGGTTAACAAGGCTTTCCTCTGAGAAGGGAATCTTTGGAGGACTTCCAAAGTGGACATTGCACAGGGGGTTTGTGATAAATCCTCCACCACAGAGTAGTTATGGGCGGCCCTTGCATTTGGGTTATGAGAAGCTTTTTTAAATACACCTTTTGGAATGCGTGTCATTGTTTCTCCCAACATCTTCTCAATCTGTAGAGGAAGAGATGGGAGGTCAGCTTCTTTACCCTTCTCAGAAGCACTTGGTTTACTATAGTCGTGCACTCTAGTTGATATAAAAGCATCACCCCTAACCATATATACGTTTGCAGATCAGGGTTGTTTGGAGGCAGACAAGGTTCTTGGCTACCTCCGTCTATGCTTGCAGAGGCTTGAGTTAGATTTTTCCCATGTTGAAATGGATTAGTCAACACCACCTGTTGTTGCTGCGTGACAAATTTTTGGGCCTCTACAAGTCGAGGACACAGATGGGTCGAGTGGTCTTCCGCGCACACGTTGCATGGATACCTCGCCTTTATTTTTCAGTGTTGTCCCCACCAGCATTCTCGGTGGGTTTTTTATCCCCAATACCCTTCTTTCATTGTTTTTTCTTCCCTTCAGGCTTTTGGGTGGCCTTTAGGTTAGTCGAATGTACTGTGTGTATGTCCAACGTTTTGGTAGGGGGAGCAGGCAGTAGTTTGGCTGACCACTGTGTGTTGTATAGATAACTGATGCAACTGCTTTGTCAATTTCTTAGCAGGATTTGTTTGTGCTGAACTGACAATACCATCATCATGTGGTCCAGCTCTCTATCTAGTTTTATCTAGTATTGAATGTGGCACATCTGGCAAGATGTTTTATAATAAACCAGACTGAGAATAGATGAGCTCAAACTATTGAGCCCTCATGATGGCGTCTTCTTCGGATAATACTCCTGACGTCGCAATGTCTTTGGATAACTGTGGGACCAAAGACTTAAGGAACCACTCAAGCAGGAATGATGGTGGGATTGGTACCTTGATTAAACTCTTCTAGTGTCTCCATTCTCGGATGTGATTAGAGATATGGTCCGTTGTTTTCTGTTTGAAATTGGCAAGTAGCTCTGTGTCAGCGTCGTATCTCACAGGTAACTAGAAATGGTTCAGGAAAGCCATCGCCAGTTCACCAAAAGAAGAGTATCTTGAGCGATCGAGCTCAATGTACCATTTTGCGGCACTCCCAATGAGAGTACATTGAAACAATTGCAACTGTACGGAGTCATATTTCAATGAGTTAGATGAGCACCAAAGATGAAAGGTAGTCACATGATCTCCTAGGTCTTCATTATGTTTGGATTTGAACTTTGGGATGTTTGAAGGAAACTTCGTTGGCATGGGAGGCCAACGCAGATCATGACAAATAGGGTCATTCAACAACCTTGTCAAATCTAGCAAGTGCAAAGTCGCCAGGAAGGGAAGTTTGGGTTGTTGGTGATAACCTGGGAAAAAGGGGCCTAGAGATTGATTGGCACCAGGTTGCCAGGAAAAGTTTGGCTGCTGGCCCAGATTCTGGTAGAAACCATGGCCCTGGCCAGCGTAAGGATTTTGCATATGTGGAGACATCATTGGCTGATTTCCAAAATATGACATAGATGGTTGGGCATGCATTATATTTGAAGGACTCTGGAAAGGATTGCCCCATGGTGGTCCCTTGGGGATGGGCATAGTAGTTTTTCCGGGGTTCCATTGATTGTGGAAAGAATCACCCTAGATTGGCATTCCGGATGAGAGAACAGATCCCTGCTCTGAATTCCAATGTCCTGTTGAGTTTGCCCCCTGGGCAGGAATAGTATCTTGCATAGGAGTAGATTGTCCAAAAATGGGGTTGCCCCTAGTTGGGAAAGAGGATGATGAGAAGGTATTGTTACCAAACGTTTCATTCAAAGAAAATAGTGTCGAACCTATCGGCATATTATGCGAAAGTGGTCCTTGACTCCTCGCTCCAAATAAACTATTGTGTGTAGGTTGCCTGGCGGATGGCTGATGCGAGCCACCAAGTGAAGGGGCCGAAGGAGGGATATGACCTCCTCCGTAAGGGAAGGCATTAAAAGGAGTAGGAGTGCCCCCCATGTGACCTTGCAGAGGAGCGCTAGAGCTCCCTACCCCCAGACCTAAAGTTTTTAAAGTGGAGTAAGAAAGTACATGACTTGTACCTGAACTAGGCATCTCATATGAGAATGGAGGGCCTATCTCACTTGGTGTGAAAGGGGTTGTGTCCACCGCCAAAGAAAGGATCGGACCATTGTGTGATGTAGAAGCAGTTGAGACCATGGTGGCTCGAACCGATGACAATGGGTTAGGAGGTGAAATCTCTCTTGTGGTGACAACCGTGGTGGGAATTGAAGAATTCCCAGAAGGAGTAACAACATTTGTTTCCATTTTTGTGTGCAACACTATCTGGAACTCGTAAAATTGAATTGGTACGATGAAAGGTGCCAAGAAATCAATGGTTGGGGTTTCAACCAAGCTAAGAGTGGTTGCTTCAAGGTCCAAAATGGTTGATTCCTCTGAGGTTTGGTCAGGCACAATGGCTTGTAACCCGGTCGCTTCAAAAGACCCTTGTTGGTCTAGCTTTCACCTTAATGGTGGCGGGGGTGGCTCCAGTGTAACCGATGGTAGGCCAAGAAGCCTTCATGACTGGAAGAGCTCGTGATCCTCCACTGTGTGAGAAGATCAAAGACACTCTAAGGTAGTCTAAACGTTCAAAATTAACACACACTACAAAAGTCCCTAGAAGATAAGACAGGCAAACACTAAATTAATTGGAAGAACAGTTACAACAACCAACACTAGAGAAACTTACCGATGCAAGTGCAACTCGAACACGGAAGCACCCTCCAGGTATACTCTGCAAAGCGTGGCCTGATGTTTGTCCTAGGTACTGTGGTATACCCCCGTAGTCACCTGTGTATGTCCCTAAAAAATATTGGCAACTAGGTTGCTAGCGCGCGAACAATCACCAGGTAGGTACAGTCGAAAGTCGGGTAGACCATAATGAGCAGGGTATCGAGCCCAAAATTTGTCAAGGGTATCAAGAGAAAATGGTCCAGAAGACAACTGAGGACCTCAAATGGATTCGAGACCCATGAAGCCCCATGGAAAATGAAAACGACGGAATCCCAATACAAGCCCTCTATATGTGTTCTCCACTACGATTGGTCCAGCTTTGGAGGGGTTATCTCCACTACCTTTCCGCACGCGACCTCGTGTTTATCCCCTGTGTTAGAGGGGGGTCCCAGGTAACTTTCATGACACTGGACCTAGAAACTCCCTAACTCGGACTCCAATGTTTGATTTTAAATGGCCTTGAAGAGTTTCCTCTCCAACCTAATCCAAGTCCCTAATCCTGAACTAGTTGGTGAACACTACAAACATAAAAGTCTAGTAGATTTTAAATTTAGTGGTAATTTTATGGCTTTGTCTTACGTCAAGGGGTATGAAAGTGAAACTAATTATGTGAAAAGATGAAAGAAAAAAATGAATAAAAAAGATGGAAACAAAACTTTTACTTAATGCAAAATTTCAACAACTTTTCAAAATAAATATTTTTAATTTTCTAAGATTTTGGACAGCAAACTCAAAAATATTTCACTTGACTACAAGCTACTTATGATATAAGTAAACTGCAAAAAATTATGAAATAAATGACTTTTCCCTGGCTACTGATGCAGAACACACTCTTCAACCAAACAAGAAAAATGAAAAGAGATTTTTTTTTTTTATTTAAATACTTGATAAAGAAAAAAGGAAAAATACCAACAAGAAAAAACCAAGAAAAACAATTCTGGCCTAATCGCAGATCACAAAGATTCAGGTCAAAAAAATCACACACTAGCAATTTTTAAAAAAATGACTCTCACACTTGTCTAAAAACCTTTAAAAAATTCGTTTACTTTTGTGACAAATTTTCTTTAAATGAGAAAAAGCGAGCTAAAGGTAAGATTAATCCTAAGCTACTAACTGACAGATATTTAAATACCTGAGAGGTATATCTCTCATCAAGGGAAAGGATGATTGGCTTACCCTCAAGAGAAATTATCCTACACAGGCACGCTACTGTTAATCCAACAGCCAGCGTGTGAACGCGAGCTATATAGATACAGAGGGTGTGTACATGTGGGTTGAGCTTGTACAGGCCGTGTGTATCTCTAAATTCTAAGAAAAAACTAAAAATAGACAGACCAAACCAGGAAAAGACCCCTGATATTGATAACCAAAGTCTCCTGAAGGCTTGGACACTTTTTTTTTTTTAAACAGAAAAAAGCAAACAATCTAAGGAAAAATTTATAAATCCAAACAATCTGAGATAAGACTGCAAACCAACAAGACTCAGACAGAATTCCAGAAGACCCCCTGAGAATTTTTGATTCTGACAGGGAAGAGGATGACTGCTTCAGAAGTCCTCTGAACTCTACACGCTACTGCTACTTCTTCAGCTAGCGTTCACGCGTGGGTTGTAAGAGAGTAGGGCATAGGTACATGTGTGTAGACCTTATGCAGGCCACGTGTACCTCTGTGGGTCCCAAAAAAACACATTCAAGCAAAAGACAGGGAAAGTTGGTATGGAAAACCAGACTCCCTGCTAGCTCAGACCTTACAGAAACTAAAAGTAAAAACAGGCAAGAAAAACTAGTCTTTGAAACTACCCAAAAACTAAATAAAATTCCAGGAACCCTAGAGAGTTTCCCCAGTATGGTCACCAATTTTTTTGTGAGGGAAATATCCCTATGAACTAGCAAATAGGGTTTAGACTTTGCATGCAGATATGACCGAAGAAAAACTACTTTCTACCTTCATCCCTAGATTTAAATCCCCTTTTCTTAGTAAATGCATGGAGAGATCAACCTACCTTGTTCCCGACGTTTGATGTCAATCCTCCATTGTACTTGATTACTTGTTCGCAATACTCCTTCCAAAGATGACGTGCATACAAGACAAGCAACAACTACGCATGCATCCTACTTCGATACTAACGGGTTAGAAATCCAAACATGTACTAATCAAACTATAAAAAGTTCATGAATTGGGACTGGAAAAGCATTTTCTTTATTACTTTGAATGAGTCAACTTACAAAAGTTGAGACCATCCACTACTCTGTGAACCTGATCCTGGGCTCCTCTTCGACTGTCCTCCAACTTCTTTGTTGTGTATCTCCTTTGGCACAAGGAAAGGCTAAAGGGTTGGGACAATGGGAATACACAAATGATTAGAGTTTCTTTGCTATATTTTTCCTCCTTCCAAATGGGACCCCTACCCCTTATTTTATAGGTTAGAAGGAGCTAGGTATTTGGACGAACCCTTGGCCATGCATGGCCGGGAGTTTCAGTTAACTCACCCATAGATTTTGTGTTTCGTCAGAAACTTTCCTTTTTCGTGCTTTTGTCGGTCCATGCGAGATGTTTTAGGTGAGCCAGTGCGTACACGTGTGCAGTAATGGAGTAGGGCATGTGGGCCTTTATAAAAGAGGTTTTTTTAAGAGTTATTCAGCAATGCTTTGGCAAAGAAGGGATATGAGATGGCCTGATGCCAGGTAAGCATGTGTGGTGTAATTTAGGGTTATAACAGCTAGCCTTTCGTTGTAGAATCATGAAGTCTACAAGATATTCCCAAGAATCCATAGAAACTATTACATCATCTATTATCCCTTATGGTTTGTTAATAGATCTATCATCTAATTGAATTATAGAAGGAGTCGAGTGTAGGCTAAGTAATTGGAGTTTCTCCACAGTTTCCTTGGTCATGACATTAATAGCAACCCTTAAGCCAACTAAGGTATTGGGAATGGAAATATTGTTGATATAAACATTTACAACCATGCTACCTAAATCTACATATTTAGTCATGAAAATATTTCCCATCATTAAATTAGATAATTTTCCAATCACATGGACCATCTGAGGGTCCTTATTTTTCCTTTTAGGTTTTCTTAAGCATAAATATCAAACAACTTTAGCATAAATAGGAACATCTTTGATTTCTTGAAACAAAGAAATATTGAAATAGACATTTCTCAAATCCCTTAGAAAGTCAAACTTTGGTTGTGTGGGAGGTTTGTTTATGCTCAACCTTTCTAGATAGGAAGGAGTTCGAACATAAATTGATAGGTGGGGTTTACTAGAACTTCCTAGGGTAGTGGTTTGTACTACTGGGGAAGGTTTGTTGAATTGTTAATTCAGTTCAATGGGTTCTTCCTCATCATCTTGTTCTAGGATAATGGGAGAGGTTTGGTTATTAATCACTTTCCTAAGCGTAAATGAACATCATGAAGATCTACAAGGGAAATGAAGTATGTTCGATAACTAGGTAACTTAGCATTGAAAGTGGGTTGAGCCACTTTATTATTTGGGTTAGGTATGGGTTGGACAAGAATTTGAGGTGGTTTTTGAGGAGGTTGATTAGATGGAAACTATAATTGTTGGTTTGGTTTTTGTTGTTGGAATGAAGGATGCAGCTGAGGGGAATATTGTTGAGATAGTTAGGGTATGTTTCCAAAAGATGAAGGCCCTCACCAACATGTTTCCAATGTTGGTTTTGAGCTTGAGGGTGACATTATTTCCATGGAATATTTGGGTACCAATTCTAAGATGGATACTGAGCTTTAAAATACGAAGAAAATATTGAAAATGATATTTCATTGTACCTGATGGTCTAGGTGGCTAAAGACTTTTCCAGGATACAAATAAAATTTGTTCAGTTCCCTCATTGGATCCTTGATGTACATTTTTAAGATCAGGGAAGGAAGTACAACTACTAGTTGTATGATTTTCCTTGTAAATAGAACATACTTATAAATTGTTCATAGTGAATTCTTATAGAGGATGCTTCTTCCAACATCTGGAATAGAAGATGGCCAATGCCAAGTCTACCTCATCTTTCTTCATCTTTGCTTGCATAGCATCCAACTGGGAACTAAGTGAGATGAGAATGTTATTTTTGAAATTACCTAATAATTTCCTAGTTTATCTCTAGTGGTGCCTCCTCTAGATGATTTTGTGATCCTTGAAATCACATCTCTGGGAACCTTCCCATGATTTGCATTTCCTCTTGAATAGAATTTACAAAACTCACAAATATATCCATATTTCAATTGGGAAACATCTTATGCTCCCATCTAGTTTAAAATATATATACAATCATCTATGATTCCCCTTAAGAGAATGTGATGCAGGAGCATCGCAATTACCAAAGCGGGCGTGGAGCCAGCGCATGTGTTTTTAACACATGACATGTTGCTTTGAAAACTTTTGGGAAATGATGTGCCAAACCTTTAATGAACCATTTATGAAGGAGCGCCTTTTGTATATTGTATTGGACTTTGATCCTTTAAGCTCTCGTCCTTAGTAGATAGGAGGCATTTAATTTAGTTAATGTTGGTAGATAGGATTTTAACTCTAGATTTGATAGCCTAGAGTCTGAGAGGGAAAACAGATATAGACACCCTCATTGTACCATTGTAACATTATGGAAGCATTCAGGAGAAGAGAAGAGCAAGAAGAGAATAGTGTACGAAGAACACCCATGTACAGGCATTTGAATTAATAGAAGAAAGTTTTGATTCAAATTCATGGTTTGTGTTGTTTCTCTATGTATATTATTGATGTGCTCATGAATGTTTGTTTCTTGTCATATATTTTCTTTTATATGTTGTGCATGTGATTTCATGTTTCAAATTGAATTCTGAAGGGGAGATGGAATGAGTTTCAATTTTTTCTCTATTTGAGCTAGGAGATTCCTGCAAGGTGTGCAGTCGAAAAATCATCTGCAATGAGTGCATTGATAGAGGCTCAGGTAGTTTAACTCTTGTTCTTATTCACCCAGAAGTGGAAGTGGGTTTTTGAAGCCATGCAAGGAGTGTGCAGGCTGAAGAGGAAGTCTCAGTTGTGAGTCTGAGAAGGAATATTTAGAGGACTACTGCCGCAGGCGTGCGCAGAGTCAAAGGAAAATCGAACAGCTGAAGCGTTCGCAGGATTTCCGCCGGGAGTGTGAGAAAAGGGTTCTTATTTCTAAGAAGACAGAGGAGTGAAGAAAGATCAGGAGGAAGAAAGGCTTTCGGAATTATTGAAACGTTGCATAGGAGATTTTCGTGCCAAGAAATCCCCAAAGGGAAAGAAATCGATGGTCAGGATCTTACAGGGGAGATTGATAAAACCCATCAGCCGTTGGATCTCGCGGAGGTGCGAGGAGGTTACGACCACACCATATTCCAAGCTCAAGAGTCTATTGAGCCATTGGATCATAAATTGATTTCCCGTCAGCCATTAGATCTCGAGGAGTTGCACAGGGGTTAATCCCTAGTGAGAAGAGGAGAAGCCCCGGACAAGTCATCGGGATATTGGAGGCATTGGGATATTGGAGGCTTCGGTGTTTTGGAAGTCAGGAAACTCGATACCCCTCGAGTCTCGAAACACCGATGGAATCATAGTCGTGGATCTCGGATAGGACATGTGTCAGAAACCTGAAGGGAGTCGGGGTTCGGCATTTCGGGGTTTCTGAAGACAAAGGAATTGTTTCATCAAAAATCGCGATTTCGCGATACCCGATAGGGAAACGAGAAAATCACTATAGGAGAAGTTGCAAAACTCCAAAACACAACGACCACACAACCACTGCATTGGAAGTGGAGAACAAGTGTCACCCCATATCGGGGATCGGGACTTAGAGAGTTCCGTGAATTAGTGCAACAGGAATCGCGATATTATGATACGTGATTTCTCAACGGCGTTAAGGATCAGAGAGGTGGAAAGGTGTTGCACCACAATGAAGTATCGATAGATCGGGAGTCGGGGATTCAAAGAGCCTGAATTCGTGACCACAAGACTCGCGATCATGCAAATTCCGATTTCTCGAATTAGAGTAGGGAGATCATAAGGAGTATTCTATGGGTATTAAAAATTCCCTATAAGGGAATTGAAGAGCATTTTAGTTCTTCGGGCCAAGGGAAGAGAAGGTCCTGTGGGAGCGGACATGCCTGGGTGGTGCGTTTGCGTCAGAGTGGTATCAGAGAGAGAAAATTTCTTTGCTTTCTGTAGCAAAGAAGAAAAGAAAATTTCACCATGTCGCCGAGGAGAGAAAGACAATCATACGATCCATAGGATAGGGAGAACCAGAGAAGAAGAGGGAGACAAGCACAAAATCCAGAAATGGGGAGACAGATACATGATCTCCGAGTGAGACTAGAAGATATGGAGGCCGCGTAGAGATGCATAGCCAGTGCTGGAGATCTAAGTGACTCCGAAGGTGAAGTTGAAGCCGAAAAACAAGAGGAAGTTGCAGTTGAAGATTCATCAACTGAACGATTAATTAAGGCCATCGCCCGGATGAGTTCGAAAACAAAGATGGACATTCCAACTTATGAAGGGAATCTGGATGCAGAAGAGCTTTTAGATTGGATTAGAGCTCTGGATACCTACTTCGATTATGAATAAATCGAAGAGGATAAGAAAGTCAAACATGTTGTTACGTGCTTGAAAGGACACGCAACATTATGGTGGGATGAGCTTCAAGATGATAGACGTTTCAAAGGCAAGAAAAAGATTAAAATCTGGGATCGAATGATTGAAAAGATGAAGGCAAAATTCATCCCAAGGGATTATCAAATTTCACTGTTCAGGAGAATGCAGAACCTGAGATAGAAGCTGATGACAGTGAAGGAGTATACTGAGGAATTATACAAGCTAAATATCAGAGAAGGTCATCCGGAGAGCGATGATGAAAAAGTTGTCAGGTATATGAATGGATTGAGATACGATATCCAGGATGAGATGAGTATGACAACCATATGAATGGTGGAGGATGTATATCAAATGGTGTTGAAAGATGAAGAGAAGTTGAGTCATAAGCCAGGACAGCGAGGCCGAGGTAGGAGCCAGCCCAAAGTTAAGTCCGTTGCCCAAGATAGGTTCCAGAAATCTAGGGATGACTGGAAGAAGCCTCAGACTAGAATAGAAAGAGGTGGAAGTTCACAGTGAGGCCAGCACGTTGAACAACGAGGGAAGCATACAGAACAGGGTGGAGGATATGCTGATAATAACACATTTCCTCGTACCAGAGGTAGAGGAAGAGGCAGAGGTGGAGTCATCACATGCTTCACGTGTGGAAAGAATGGACACAATTCATTTGACTGTCCAGATAAGAAGAAGGATGGAGGAGAAGCTCACATCGCCGAAGCACAGAAGCAAGGTGTTGAAGTGGAAGACGCAGAAGACGGAAGGTCATTGATGATGCGTAAAGTTCTCTTAACACCCGAGAAGGAGGTGGAGGACACAGCTCAAAGAAATAGACTTTTTAGAACTGCATGCAAGACCAAAGACAGGGTGTGCAAGGTTATCGTGGACAGTGGTAGCACAGATAATCTCGTTTCAACCGAGATGGTGGAGAAACTGGAGCTGGAGACGATTGATCATCTGAGTCCATATAAAGTTTCATGGCTACAGAAGGGACATCAAGTAAATGTCACTAAACAGTGTTTAGTTGAATTTAAAATTGGAGGGTACAATGATAAAATACTTTGTGATGTTATCCCTATGGATGTATGTCATTTATTGATGGGCAGACCATGGAAATATGATAGGAACGTAGTTCATGATGGGAAGATGAATACGTATACTTTGGAGAAGAATGGAAGAACACATATGTTACTTCCAATTAAAGATAAAGAAGTAAAACCAAAAACGAGAAATATTGTACTTCTCATGAGTGGGAAGGAACTTCTTACGGAAGTAAAGAAGAAGCAAGATCCACAATTCTTCGTGGTCAGGAAACCCAAAATCGTTTTGACCAGCACAAGAGTGGATGATATGCCCAAATAAATTCAAGAACTAATGGAAGAGTTCGCTGACATTGTGGTAGACGAATTACCTCATTCGTTGCCACCGATGAGGAGTGTAAGTCATCATATAGACCTCATACCAGGATCTAGTTTGCCGAATAAAGCCACGTATAGGTTGACGTCGCAGGAGAACGAAGAGGTTAAAAGGAAGGTACAGGAATTGTTAGATAAAGGATTGATCAGGGAAAGTTTAAGCCCGTGTGTCGTTCCAACAGTACTGAGTCCAAAGAAAGATGGAGGTTGGAGAATGTGCACCAATTCTAGAGCCATTAACAAGATAACCATCAGGTACAGGTTTCCATTGCCACGGATGGATGATCTGATGGACTGTTTAAGTGGAGCCAAATGTTTTTCAAAGGTTGATTTGAAAAGCAGATACCACCAGATTCGCATGAGGGAAGGTGATGAGTGGAAGACAACCTTCAAAACCAATGAAGGGTTGTACGAATGGCTCGTCATGCCGTTTGGTTAGACAAATTCACCAAGTACCTTTATGAGGTTTATGAATGAAGTCCTGAGGGAATTCATCAAGAAATTTGTCATTGTGTATTTGGATGACATATGGATTTACATTTTATCAGAGGTTGAACACCTGAAGCATTTGGCTATTGTGATGCGGAAGCTACAGCAAGAGAAGTTGTTGATTAACATAAAGAAATCCTCATTTATGAAGACAGAGCTCATTTACTTGGGTTTTGTTATTTCGGTGAATGAGTTGAGGATGGATCCGGATAAAGTGGAAGTGATCAAGAATTGGCCATCACAAAGGAATGTATTCGAGGTGAGGATTTTCCATGGTTTGGCTAGTTTCTATCGGAAATTCATTAGGAATTTCAGTGGAATTAGCGCAGCGATGATGGACACAGTGAAGAAGCAGCATAAGTCTTTCCATTGGACAGCAGAGGCTGAGAAGAGCTTCAATCTGTTGAAGCGAAAGATTACAGAGAAACCAGTGTTGGTGTTGCCGGATTTCATGAAGACATTTCAGGTGAAATGTGATGCAAGTGGATTTGCCATAGGAGCGGTCTTGAGTCAGGAAGATAGACCAGTAGCATATTTCATCAAAAAGTTGGATGAGGAAAAAATGAAATACTCCACGTACGATAAGGAATTCTACGCTATCATACAGGCGTTGAAGAAGTGGAGGCATTACTTGATCTCAAAAGAGTTTGTATTGTACAGTGATAATCATGCATTACAGTTTGTGACTCAACAGGAGAAGTTGAATCAAAAACATGCAAAATGGGTAGAGTATATGCAGAATTTCACATTTGTGATAAAACATATTTTGGGTACTGCTGACAAAGTGGTTGACGCTTTGAGAAGGAAATGTTTGTTGTTGTAGGAATTCAAAGTCAGGATGTTAGGCTTTGATGACCTCGGAGACATGTATGCAGAGGATCAGGATTTTAAGGAAGCATATGAAGCAGCTGAGAATCCAGTTCTCAGAGATCGTAAAAAATGGGCAGAATACATGATCCAGGAAGGATTTCTATTTAAAGGCAATCAACTGTGTATTCCAAATTGCTCCATGACGGAGAATCTATTACAGGAGAAGCACAGCGGAGGATTGGCAGGACATTTTGGCCATGAAAAAACATTCGCGAAGCTGAGTGAGTCATATTTTTGGTCAGGAATGCGAGAAGATGTCAATAAGTTCGTTGACATATGCATAGTTTTCTAGCATTCGAAGGGGAGGAAGTAGAATGCAGGATTTTATCAGCCATTTCCCATACCAGAGAGGCCATGGGAGGCAATAAGCATGGATTTCATATTGGGATTACCTAGGACACAAAGAGGACATGATTCGATCTTTGTGGTGGTTGACAGATTTTCCAAAATGGCACATTTTATCCCATGTCAAAATACCAGCGATGCGACTCATATCACAAATTTGTTTTTTAAGGAGGTTGTTAGACTTCATGGATTGCCGAAAAGCATAATTTCGGACAGGGACACGAAATTCATACAGCATTTTTGGAGGACCTTATGGAAGAAGCTAGGGACTAACTTGGCATTTAGTTCTGCTTATCATCTGCAGACAGATGGACAAACAGAAGTGGTCAACAGAAGTCTGGGAGACTTACTGAGAAGCTTGGTGACAGAGCACCATAGCAGTTGGGATAATATATTGCCACAGGCAGAATTCGCATACAACGATTCAGTGAATCGAAGTACTGGAAGAAGTCCATTTCAGATTATATATGGAATGCAGTCAAGAGGAGTTTCTGAATTGAGGGATTCAGATCAGACTGCTACTAGTAGTGCTAGTGCAGAAGAATTTGCTAAGACAGTGAAAGAGCTTCACAGCCAGGTGAAGGAGCGACTGATGAAATCAAATAAAGAATATAAGCGCAGAGCCGATTAGCGGAAGAGACAACTTCAGTTCAAAGTTGGTGATATAGTTCTGGCACATCTGAGGAAGGAAAGGTTCTCGAGAGGAACATACAACAAGTTAAAAATGAAGAAAATTGGGCCATGCAGGGTCCTGAAGAAATTCAGAGAAAACGCTTATGAGATTGAGTTACCCAATGGGATCAGAATATCTCCAGTATTCAATGTCTTAGATTTGTATCCATACAAAGTTGAGGAAACAGGAACAAGTGGTGAGCAACCAGAGGTCCAGTGGCAGAAGCAAATGCCGATTACAAAGAATCCACAGATGGAGCGTATACTCGACAAGAGAGTGAGCAAAAAGACCAGGCGGAAGTAATACTTTGAATATCTGGTCAAGTGGAAGAATCACCCGGTAGAAGATGCCAGCTGGGAGAGTGAAGTAGTGATACAAAGGCATGGACAGATCATGCAGGAGCTTATGGATAGGATCCCATGAAAATTTTCAAGCTGAGGAGTATGATGCAGGAGCATCGCAATTACCAAACTGGGTGTGGAGCTAGCGCATGTGTTTTTAACACATGACATGTTGCTTTGAAAACTTTTTGGAAATGATGTGCCAAACCTTTAATGAACCATTTATGAAGGAGCGCCTTTTGTATATTGTATTGGACTTTGAGCCTTTAATCTCTCGTCCTTAGTAGATAGGAGGCATTTAATTTAGTTAATGCTGGTAGATAGGATTTTAATTCTAGATTTGATAGCCTAGAGTCTGAGAGGGAAAACAGATATAGACACCCTCATTGTACCATTGTAACATTATGGAAGCATTCAGGAGAAGAGAAGAGTAAGCAGATAATAGTGTATGAAGAACACCCATGTACAGGCATTTGAATTAATAGAAGAAAGTTTTGATTCAAATTCATGGTTTGTGTTGTTTCTCTATGTATATTATTGATGTGCTCATGAATTTTTGTTTCCTGTCATATATTTTCTTTTATATGTTGTGCATGTCATTTCATGTTTCAAACTGAAGTCTAAAGGGGAGATGGAATGAGTTTCAATTGTTTCTCTATTTGAGCCAGGAGATCCCTGCAAGGTGTGCAGTCGAAAAATCATCTGCAAGGAGTGCGTTGATAGAGGCTCGGGTAGTTTAACTCTTGTTATTATTCACCCAGAAGTGGAAGTGGGTTGTTGAAGCCGTGCAAGGAGTGTGCAGGCTGAAGAGGAAGTCTCAGTCGTGAGTCTGAGAAGGAAGCTTTAGAGGACTGTTGTTGCAGGCGTGCGCAGAGTCAAAGGAAGCTCGAACAGCTGAAGCGTTCGCAGGATTGTCGCCAGGAGTGTGAGAAAAGGGTTCTTATTTCTAAGAAGACAGAGGAGTAAAGAAAGCTCAGAAGGAATAAAGTCTTTCGGAATTATTGAAAGGTTGCACAGGAGATTTTCGTGCCAAGAAATCCCCAAAGGGAAAGAAATCGTCGGTCAGGATCTTACAGGGGAGATTGATAAAACTCGTCAGCCATTGGATCTCACAGAGGTGCGAGGAGGTTACGACCACACCAGAGTCCAAGCTTGAGAGGCTGCTGAGCCATTAGATCAGCAAGTGATTTCCCGTCAGCCGTTAGATCTCGAGGAGGTGCGCAGGGGTTAAGCCCTAGTGAGCAGAGGAGAAGCCCCGGACAAGTCATCGAGATATTGGAGGCATCGGAATATTGGAGGCTTCGGTGTTTTGGAAGTCAGGAAACTCGAGACCCCTCGAGTCTTGAAACACCGACGGAATCATAGTTGTGGATCTCAGACAGGACACGTGTCAAAAACCTGAAGGGAGTCGGGGTTCGGCATTTCGGGGTTTCTGAAGACAAAGGAATTGTTGCATCAGAAATCGCAATTTTGCGATACCCGATAGGGCAACAAGAAAATCATTGTAGGAGAAGTCGTGAAACTCTGAAATGCGACGACCACACAACCACTGCATTGGAAGTGGAGAACAAGTGTCACCCCATATCGGGAATTGGGACTTGGAGAGTTCCGTGAATTAGTGCAACAGGAAATCATGATATTCCGATACGCGATTTCCTGACGGGGTTAAGGATCAGAGAGGTGGACAGGTGTCACACCACACTGAAGTATTGGTAGATTGGGAGTCGGGGATTCAAAGAGCCCGAATTCGTGACCACAAGAATTGTGATCACGCGAAGTCTGATTTCCCGATTTGGAGTAGGGAGATCATAAGGAGTATTATGTGGGTATTAAAAATTCCCGATAAGTGAATTGAAGAGAATTTCAGTTCTTCGGGCCAAGGGAAGAGAATGTCTTGTGGGAGCAGACATGCTTGGGTGGTGCGTTTGCGTCAAAATGATACAAAGATTCTATGAACCCAACTTGTTTTCCTTGGATTGTTGCAAGTTGTATTGAAATCTTTCAACATAGTCCTCTATACTTTCATCATTCTTTTAAGTAATTTTGAAGATTTCTTCTCAAAGATTCCTTTCTTTGCAATAATGTTGGTACTTCTTCAGAAATTTTTGTTTTATCTCCTCCCATGTGTGGATTCTATTCCCCCCAAGCCCCGTGAACCAACGAAGTGTTGCTTGTTTTAGGGTGGCTAGAAATAATTTGTGTTTTTTAGCATTATTGGAGTATTCCTAACTTTGGAAAAGGAGATCAAAATCAAAGAGAAATGTGTCTAGATATTCATTATCCAAACCATGGAAGTTAGGTAAGGTAGAAGGTTGTATATTCTTCATTTAAACCACGCCATTTGACTCTTGAATAGGGAATTTGAATGTAATGGGTTCCTTCTTATTAGATCCTTTGCCTTCCTTAGCCATGTTTTGAAAATTGTTTCCCCAAAATACCACAAATTCATTAGAAGTGAGAGAACTGGTGGATAAATAAGGATCTTGAACTATATTATCTTGATAGGCTAAAGCCTCTTATCCACTAATCAACTCTTTAGAATCTACGGCTGGAGATATTATGATAGCTTGTATTATGGAACTAGATTTGTGATGGTTAGTTACTTTTTTAGATGCAACTTGTTCAATTGGATATTTAGAAGTTCCCTTGGGTTTGCCTTATTCTACTAGTTTCCCTACCAGTGTGTTAGTGATGTGGGTGGCTCCTACTACACCACAAAAAATTTCCTTGAGCATTCCTAGTTCTTCTCATGCATTTTGGTATGATATTTTTTATATGCATAACACTTTGATGGGGGATTAGAAAAGCTTTTGTCAAAATTTCCCTAGGATAATCCATTGACCGTGTGTTTGTTTCCTAGATCAATGTAAAACAAGTATCTAAATTTTGTAGTGTCTCCTTGACAATAACAAAAAAAATGATAATGTTTTTATATATGTTTCCTAAGAGGGAAAAAGATAGGATAATTCATTGATTCATTCACTTTATCAACCTAAGGTTATGTGAACTTGCGAGACACTAAGTACTATATTTACGAAACATGATTCCTTAATTTATAGATTTAAATCGAATGCCTATAAAGTTCAACTAGAGTTATACTTAAAATAAATACATGTCTATTTTAATTTTAAATGAACAAACAAATCAATGGAAATAAACAAAGTATTCAAATATCACATGTAAACTAGATTTATCTAATTCAATAATTGACTAATTACTATCAATATGATCTTGAATTCAATCTGTGGCTCTACCTGAAATGATACTACAAATGGATAAATTTAATTATAGCATCACATTTGGCCTATATTCAAATTGAAATAATGTATGTTTCCTATTCAAACAAGCTATGTAATTTACAAAAATAGTAAATGCTTACAAAGAAAGAATTTGCATCTAGTAATTGAACAAACTCTAAACAAAACAAAAACAAAAACATACAACACCTTACCTCTAGAGTGCCCCCCCCCCCCCCCNCCCTCCAAAGGGTTCAAGTTATGCAATCATACTCTACAGAATCATAATCAGAATCAATACATTATTTTACACACATACACCAGAAATAGAGCTCTAAAATTATCTATTGTTGATCAAATGGTAGTACAATTCAAATGATAAAATATCGATCCCCATTGGAGTGATGGTGATCTCGGTTTATAATTGTGATACAATGTCTATGAGCTAGAAACAAAATAGTAGCAAACCCTATTTCTATGGGAATGTCCCTAATTAGTTATACATTAAGAGATTAGGGTATTGTGATATAAGAGTGATTGTAGCCCCCTTTTGGATTTAATTCATAAAACAACAACAAATTTCCTCTTGGATCCTGTTATGAATAACAAACTATCGTTACTATGTCTGCAAGTTAGAATATTGGGCAGGTAGTTTGTTGTAGATCCATTGAGATGGAGAAAATTTTATCTTAATCCTATATTAACTATTTGCCTATATTAAGCCTCGATGATTGTAATAATAAACTATAGACCCATATAAATTTCAACCGTGCCAAGAGAGCAATTTTAACACTACATAATGTTTTGTGCAACTAATCGATTTTCCCGAAGGAGAGCTGTCTATTACGTGGGAAAACGAATCTGAGTCGTTAGATCTCGGGCGAAATCCTGTCAGCCGTTACATCTCAAAGAAGTTGCGTCGGGTTTAAGTCCTAGTGTGCAGAGGAGGAGTCCCGGAAGAGTCATCGAGCTTTTGTTAAGTCAGAGAATCGACACCTTGTGGTTCTCTAAATCCCGGGAACGGATCCCAGCGGTTGATCTCGACAGGGACACGCGCCAGCATTCTGAGGAGGTACTGGGATTTTACCCATCGGGAATTTTAGGGGTGTAGAACCGTTGCGTCGAGAGATCGCAATACACGATTTCCCGATATGATCAGAGCCATCTGTCTATGGGACAGGTGGCAACCATCGAGAACCATTGGTGTTTGGCCCCATCGAAAAATCGGGAATCGACGTATCGGGGATTTCGTGGACACGAAATATCTGCATTTCGAAATCGCGAAGTCCGAAACCCCGATGAGTGGGGCAAGTTGATCACACATCAGAGAGAGAGGATAGCGCCAGCGAGTGGGGCCAGCTGTCAGCCAACCGGAGTATCGGAAAATCGGGAATTCCGAAGACATAGGCACATTGGCATCGAAACCCCGAAACAGCGAGAAGTGATTAGGACCGTCCGTTCTTGGGATGGGTGGTAGTGATCGGAGCCATCGGGAAAAGTCCCAACAGGAGGTCATCCATCGGGCCATCGTAGATCGGGATCTGAGCTGTTCATTTTGAGGACGCGTGTCAGAGGATCCTGAGGAGTCAGGGTTCAACATATCGGAGTTTCCGGAGGCAAGAAACTCTTGCAGCTCGAAGTCACGATTCGTGATATCCCAATGGAGGAGTCGTGTGGGCCACGGTGAGAGATAGTGGAAGACAGGTGTCAAGGATCCAGGAAGTGTCGGTGAATCGGGAAATCAGCATTCCTGAGGTCGAAGGATACAAGACATTGAAAATCCTGAAATACCGACGTAATTAGCTTAACCCTTAACCCTTCATTAAAAGAATTAATTAATGACTGTTTAATTAAGACTTAATCACATCGCTAAATCAGAGATCGGGGTTTCGTGATTCAAGTTACACCTATTCTTTGTTACGAAATCCTGAATCCGGACCTTGAAAAAGCCTATTTCACCTCGAACATACCTAAATGGGGGAAAATGCCGATGAGCAGTCGGAAAAAGGAAATTTAGCAGACTTGTACCACACAGGAATAGTGTGAACTATTTTCCTATATTAAACCTCGATGATTGTAATAATAAACTATAGACCCATATAAATTTCAACCGTGCCAAGAGAGCAATTTTAACACTACATAGCCCGTCAGCCGTTAGATCTCAAAGAAGTTGCATCGGGTTTAAGTCCTAGTGTGCAGAGGAGGTGTCTCGAAAGAGTCATCGGGATATCAGAGTCATCGGGATTTTGTTAAGTCAGAGAATCGAGACCTTGTGGTTCTCGAAATCCTGAGAACGGATCCCAGCCGTTGATCTCGGTAGGGACACGCGCCAGCATTCTGAGGAGGTATCAGGATTTTACCCATCGGGAATTTCAGGGGTGTAGAACCGTTGCGTCAAGAGATCGCAATACGCGATTTCCTGATATGATCAGAGTCGTCTGTCTATGGGATAGGTGGAAACCATCGAGAACCATTGGCATTTGGCCCCATCGGAAAATTGGGAATCGACGTATCGGGGATTTTGTGGACACAAAATCTCTGCATTTTGAAATCGCGAAGTCTGAAACCCCGATGAGTGGGGCCAGCTGATCACACATCAGAGAGAGAGGATAGCGCCAGCGAGTGGGGCCAGCTGTCATCCAACCGGAGTATCGAAAAATCGGGAATTCCGAAGACATAGGAACATTGGCATCGAAACCCCGAAACAGCGAGAAGCGATCAGGACCGTCCATTCTTGGGACGGGTGGCAGTGATCGGAGCCATCAGGAAAAGTCCCGGCAAGAGGTCATCCATCGAGCCATCGTAGATTAGGATTTGAGCCATTCATTTTGAGGATGCGTGTCAGAGGATCCTGAGGAGTCGGGGTTCAGCATATCGGAGTTTCCGGAGGCAAGAAACTCTTGCATCTCGAAGTCACGATTCGCGATATCCAGATGGAGGAGTCGTGTGGGCCACGGTGAGAGATAGTGGAAGATAGGTGTCAAGGATCCAGGAAGTGTTGGCAAATCGAGAAATCGGCATTCCTGAGGTCGAAGGATATAGAACATTGAAAATCCTAAAATACTGACATAATTAGCTTAACCCTTAACCCTTCATTAAAAGAATTAATTAATGACTGTTTAATTAAGACTTAATCACATCGCGAAATCGGAGATCGGGGTTTCGTGATTCAAGTTACACCGATTCTTTGTTACGAAATCCTGAATCTGGATTTCATTAACAGTTAACTCACAAAAGTAAAAGTTATAACGCACTTTAAATAAAATTTTAAGGGGGCGCTGGAGATTTTATATTTTCGTAAAATTTTAACCATTCGTTGGCCAAGGGTAAACGCTAGAAGGCATCGCGAAATTTGAAGTGAATAAATTATGCTCGAAGGGGACCGAAACCCCGATGGGGAGCCATAAGGCAACGGTCACATAGGTGCAGGTCACATAGACCTCAGTGTAGCCAAAAGGGCTAACACGCAAGGAAGAGGCGCATCGGGATATCAGGAATTTCGTAGACACGGGATTCATGCAATGCGATATTGCGATATCCGAAATCCCAATAAGGGATAAGACTGTGGTCACAAGGCGAGGTCATGTGGACCACGAGCATAGCTTAAAGGGATAATGCGCTAGGAGCTCATCGGGGATCGAGGGATCGGGAATCCTAAGGACGTGCGTGCGTCGACATCACAAACGTCGAAACCCCGAATCCTGATAGGGTGATACAAGGCCACGGTCACGGAGGCAGGTCATATGGACCAAGCTCATAGCGAAGGGGCTAACAAAGAAAAGAAACCATCGGGAAGGTTAAGCACAAAAATCCCGATAGGAAGGTATATGGTAACGGTCTTGTGAGCGCGGTCATATAGACCAAGGTATAGCCAGTAGGGGCTAGCTCATAAAAGCGAAGCTCATCGCGAATCGGGGGTTGGAGAGGTAAGGAATTTGCGACAGCGAAAAGTCTGAAACCTCGAAACCCGATACAGAGTCGGGGATAAGTCACGGTAGGTGCAGAGGCCGTGACGAGGGAAGATAAGGCCTATGGATAGGGGCATTCGATAGTGAATCCCGAGAGGATCTAAAGGGCCGCTTCGGCTCAAATGAGAGGAAATTGAATGATCTGGTATACCCATAAAACTAGATATATTTACACATATAACAACATGCATTTCCCACCATGTATCCTCCATTGTAGGGTGTTGACCATGGTTCTGTTAGGAGGGGTGGAGGCATTTTCCATCGTGTATCCTCCATTGTAGGGTGTTGACCCTTGTTCTATTAGGAGGGGTGGAGGCATTTCCCACCGTGTATCCTTCGAAACCTGAAGTCCTGGGAGGACGGTGCTAGTTCACGCTCCCCAAGACATGTGATGAGGACTGTCAGTTGCCTGCCAGGGAATATTGGTCGAGATAGCGACACTTCCACTTACAGGTTCTATTTGGAGTTAGGTCAGTATAGATGACGCTCCAATATAGTCTAGCAGAGGATGGATAGGAATGGAGTTGGAAGTAGGTTAGGGAGGAAGGATGAGTAGAATAGTTGAGACTATATGGAGATCTGTCTTGTGGTGGGACTTGATGAATAAAAATGTGTATATATGAATATTCATTATTATGTAACTAAACCACAGTTGTTTAAAATAAATTATTGAACCGGACAATTGTAATTAAAACAATTTCTCACATAATTAATTGATTGTTGTCTTTTATAAAAGACTAGTCTTGCTGATTGGATTGAATGCATACCTAAATTATTAAAGGATGATAGTTTGATTATTAGTATGTGCACAAGATTTGCATGTACTAGCTACACATGCATTCTGTATACACATACACTAGTATGTATGAGCTTTCTTGACTTACTTATTGATAATGTTAGTTACTTGTTGTGAATGTGTGAACCATGCTCTTCTTCTTGGTACCACCAGATACCTTAAACTTTGGGACGAAGTTTCTTGAAGGGTGGGTGTATGTAACAACCCTAATTAAATAAATATTTAAAGATTGTAAAGTAAAATTAATTAAAGAAAATAATTGTGATTAATTAAGTAATACTCTAACTGCATATCGCATTTAATGACCTGAGAAATAAATCTTAAAAGATCAATGAAAAATGTAAAAAAATGGTTGTGTATGTAGAGCGGGAGCCTATGAATCCCGAGAAGATAAAACATTTAAGGGGGGTAAGGGATAGGCATGGAGGGTGGTTGGAGAGGAGTAACTGCATGAGTTGGTGAAGGAGGAATAAGGGAAAGGAGAAGGTGATGGGAGGATCATTGGACGGAGGGAGATTTTTCTGAGGACTTTTGGGACTTGTTGTGAGCACAGAGAGGGGCACTGTGGCTTTTGATCAGTTGAGGCACTGAGTTGCTGGAGATTTTGGGCACGGAGGGCCAGGATATCCGTAGATATCCTAGAGCTAGGTAGTTTTCCTAGTTAGCAGGGAGGATAGTAGTTTTGGGCAGTTATTTTCCTGTTTGTGGCATGGTTGATCTAGTAGCAAAAAGCATGAAGGCAGCAGCGAGTCACATAGGCAACAGAAATTAGCATCAGAACCAGGTACTTTGTTAAGTTATGTATTTATTTCTTTCTGCCATGAAATCAGTATTTATTGATAAATCTAAGTTACTGAAGTTGTTGTTATAAAAATCAATATTATGCTAAGAAGTTATTGTTTCAGTTTAGGAATAAAAATGTTTATGAAACTTAATGATGTTTAGAAATATATGGGCATTACAGTCTGCATGATGAATTTTTCTCACAAATTGATCAAGAATATGTTTTAAGAAATCATCTTCCAAAACCCCAAGAAACTTCCTCTCCATCATTTCCTATCAGCAATTTAGAAAGCCCTATTCCAAAAATTGTTGAATCTATAGCTTCTACCCAAATCCAAGATGAAAGGATAGAAATGGAAGGAATGACTTGTTCTTCTCACGATTATTCTCTATCTATACTCCCCAAAGAGGAGATGGATGTTTCCTAGTAGAAAAATTTTAATTTTACAGTATGTAAAACTTCCATCGAACAACTAGAAGGAGAAGAACAAATTGATGATAAGATCATTCATATGGTCAAGGAAAATAATCATTCTTATGAGCAATTAAATTCTCAATCTGTTGTTATTACTAGTACAGATTTTAAGGTATTTATTGTTGATCAAAATATATTTTCACTTTATTCTTAATTTTGTTCTAATATGTTCTTGAATTCAATAACTAACAAGTTCACAAACATGTTTCTAATAATTATAAGTGTTATGATATTTTGATAGAAAAAATTGGAGATATTGACCTTCAAATTGAAGAATAAATTATCAATCTTGATCAACAAATTCTACCGCATTCAGAAGAAAGGCTAGATACATTCCATGTAATTGTTGATGAAAACATTGATTTGCCAATCATACAGGAAGGGGTTTCAGTTGATCATATAATATTTGAAAGTTCAGATTCTCTTTTTGAAAATAAACATACCAATCCCAAACAAATTTCTCATAACATGCTTGAAAGTCTACCAAATCATAGTAAAAATGATGATGTAAGGAAAGAGAAATCTCTTGAAAATGTTACTAGCAATAAATATTCTAGTTCAATAGATCCTTTTTGTTTCCTTGTCTCTAATTCTTTTTACTTCATATACCCTGATTTATTCTTAGATTTTGATGTGCATAAAACTTTATCTATTTTATCTAACAATGTGCCTTCGAAATTTGATTCTTTGGATATGTCGAGTGTTGATGATTTAACTATTAAGCATAAAGCTAATGAAATGGGATTTGTAATATCACCCTATGATTTTTCATTTCAATCATCCATAGGGAAAAGAGGTACATTGAAAGAAGTTTATATTCAACAATTTTTTGAAGAAATCAATACACCCATTCTTGTTGAAGTTGAAGATTTTTTTAGTCATAAGAACCATTTGCTTAATTATGTCATATTTAATAGAATGAATTGTGTGGATGATAATCAAATATTTGATAAATTGTTCTCAATAAATTTCAATCCCCCTAATTTATATCTATTGATTCGCCTATAATTGTTGGTTCTTTGAGTGAAAGCATTACACTTCAGGTTCATTCGTTGATTTTTTTTAGGATTTTTCAATTTTTGTTTTCTTTTGTTATGTGTTTTTAATAAGAGGCGAGATCTACTAGACATATCATTCATTGTTTAATGATTTTTTTCTATCGCAATCATTATTTGAAAGAAAGTACATATTTATATCATTAAAGGATCTAATTGTGACAAATATTAAACTTTTAAATTCATATTATCCCTTAAAATATGATTCCTCTTATCCATTTTGACTTGTGATATGAATGCTACATTATTTGTATGTTGATTTACTCATGGCCTATTGTATATATCTTTAGGTTAAGTCAATTAGTTAAGTTTATGCTTTCTTTCCTCACATTTTCAAGTTTGTGTGATTGTCAATAATTTGTTGGTTTCTTTTAGCTTTTATTATTCAGAATTTTTCTGCATGCACATTGGGTAAAAATCAGATTTTCTATCATATAAAACTGAAATCTTATCTTTAAGGAAATATCTAAAAATATGTCTCCCTTGTGTTGGCACTCAAACTCTCTGATTAGTTATTCTATGACTTTGAAAAAATCGTTATAAACTCTATTGGATAATTTATCTGAATTTTTCCATCATTACTCAAGAGCTTTATTTTTAACCCAATATTAAGGAACTTAAATCAAAATAAACAAAACATCTTTACAGGATAGTTTTCTTTTAAAGGAATCGGTTTTGAGAAAGTAGGATTAATCGATAAGGATTCATAACCATTAACTTTTTATGACATCACGTGCTCTTAAGGAGTCTTTCAGATTTGCTTCCCTCTCTATTAGTAGAACTCTTAAAATATTAACAATAACCATAGAATGATCTTGTGTAAAAAATAGACCCTAAGGAGTTAGTTGAAGGATAGAAGGTCTCATCACGAGCCGACCTATCATGATCATGGATTCATACAAAGTGACATTACCACTCCTAGTCACCAAGCCAGGGTAATGGCTTTCAGTCACAAGGTTCAAGGACAAGAGGTCTCATCACGAGTTGGCTTGTTCACTTTTGTGGGTTTTTGTAAATGAAATTGTCGTCGATTGGTTACCAATCCAGGGTAGTGGCCTTCAGTTTATTTTCAAGAGAATAGAAGAAAATAAGAAATAAAAATTTATCTATTATTACAAGAATTTGTAAGCTATGTATCTATATCTAGTAGATGGGATAAAAGCATCTGAATGGGTTAAAAGGTATCCATGTCAAGGCCATAGAGGCTCGTTGGCAACAGTGGCCATGCTTGTGGTATTGAAGTCATTATAATGTTATAACTCACCTCATTAGCTTGTCTTTCCCAAGACTAATTCCTGATCAAGTTTACTATTTGTATGTTTATACATATCTAAAATGATAAAAGAAAATGATAATGAGCCCATATTATTCAAAGTTTATGAATGATTATGGAAATGATTTGGATGTTCTTAAAAAATACAAAGTTTAATCAACACTACATAAGTCAGGGATGAATCTTTTCAAGTTATTTAAGGGTTTATCATTTTAGAATGTCTTATCTTCTATTCCTTGATATATACAGATTTCAGATTATTATGCAAAGATAGCTGCTTTGTCTGGTCATTTGTTGGCCTCGCAACAAGTCCCTTCCATTTTTCCTAAAATGAAAGGGGGGACCTTGTGAATATTTTATTGGTAAGTCTTATCATTAAATTATTCTCCAAATTCTTTACCTTTCATCATTTCTAGCTCCAGGGAAAGTAGTCAACAAACCATCTCGAAGGCTGGAATCTTTCATATTCTTTCTTTATCTTTTTTATGTTTTTTGGTTTTGTACATGTAGTAATTTTTAAATGGTCTATTTGATTGTTCAAATTGGGAATTTTCATATCATTTCCAATCATTTATTCACTGAAGGGTCCTTTATAATCAACTCCTCATATTCATAATTATTTTGAATAATTTTCAATCATTTATCGCTTTGAATTTCATGACTGTAAGCATGAAATTCAGATCTAATTATGAGGAGTATTTCTACATCTCCAAGTATTATTCATCATGTCATGGAAATTAAAACATTTTGGATTCTTATAAATTTTATTTATGACAAGGTCTAATTATTTTATCACATGAAATTATGGTTAATGCTATCATGACCTAAGTTCTTACACTTCTTTTTAAGTTGGTAAAATGTTGATATTGTTTCAAATTCAAGAATGGTTTTCTATGTTATCTCATCACATATTCATTCTCGTTTTTCCAACTTGTTTATGAGCTCTTGGATGATACTTTGTTAACACAATTTGTCTCTAATATAGACCTTGGCATCTAGTCACCATTCTGATTATAATTTCATAACAATATTCACGATATTGTTGAGGTTGTGATCATTGTTTGAATTTATTATCATAGGGGTGTCCATGTTTGGTTAAAGACTATTTGGTTGAATTTAATAAAAATATGCATGGTCAAATAAGGTAGCGATATGTTCTATCATTTTAATGTCTTTTGTTCCTTATTAAGCTATGTGATTTCTTATTTCATCACCTAAGGAAAAAAAACAAATCATTAATTGTACAGCATGAACTAGAAGTTGTCGAAATAAACGAGAAATTAAAAAAAAATGCTAAAAGACATTGTTATCTTGGACCTGCAAAACGTTACCAGTTCTAAATCATGATGTCCAGTTTTAATTTTTTCATGTTTGAAGTTTTTTCTTGTATGTACATATATGATTCGTAAGCAAGCATTTTTTAAAGGTATGAAGCTTAGATTTTTTTATTTTATTTTATTGTTACATTCATTTTTAAATTAGTTGTAAATTTATTTAATTTAGAGTAGCTACAGAATCAGAGATTTCGTAGCCACTTTTAAAATTATGTAAATCATTGATATATTTCTTTCTTTTGATGTTTTATCATTTATATATTTATTTATTTTCATGGTTTACAGCTGTCAATCATAGGATATGTTGTATAACTTTGATATGTTTTTCGTATTCAAAATTTATGGAGATCACACATGTCAAATCTCAGCCCAAAATTTTACCAAACAACAGAATTTGGACGTCATTTGCAAGCAAACGAAGGAGAATTTGAAAAATCTAAGACATAGGTTTGTCCAGATGGTCTTGATTTTAGGTCCAATAGGAATGGTGTTCTCATAAGGTCATGTTTTGGGAGAAAACATCGGTTTTCTAATCTTGTTTTTTCCCAAATTTTCCAGTTACGACCTGTTTCCAACTGCACAACCCTAATTGAGCAACCATTCAGCAAAGAAATTGACTTGTGATGAATCTAGATGATTATATGACTAATAAATTTTCTTGCGATCAGAATTAGAGCTATCTTTGCAATCCAAATTGTAAAATTCCCAGCCACCAACAGGTTGGGCAACGTTACCAACACAACCTTAACTTAGCCTTTAAAGCTCTGATACCATTTTGTAACATCCCCAGCCACCAACAGGCCGGGAAATGCTACCAATCCAGCAACTCTACTACTATATTCTGATTTGTGACAGCTCCAACCTTAAACTACTGGGCTATGCCACACAGAGATACTTGTGGAAAAACATACACATCCATATAAACATAGAATGACTATTCTACATATATATAACATAATAATGCGAAAATAATAGTAAGCCTACACATGCAACATATACAACATATACATGCAATACTCATCAATTAAAACATATGTACCATTCTATAGCATATAAATGAACATAAAAGTGGTACTTATCTGTTATTAGAAGACCACCAACTACGTGCAGACCTTCCACGAACCTCATATCCATAGATCATGTTGCTCATCACACTCAGCAGTGGGTCACCCCCAAGTTGGGACTAAGCTCCACCCAGGGCAAGGGAATCCTAGACTAGGCTGAGGTTACAGGAATATTGCACAGTGCAACTGGAAAGACTATCTCCAGGAGCCTTCTTACGCCCACTACTCATAGACTCTCATTCCCCACATGCATGTTCCACCCAGGAGTATACACCTTCACAAGCACAGTCCATCGGTACTTCACCTCCCTCTCTGGGTCTTGGCAACAGGCCGGATCAGGAATTCTCAGAGCTCCGTAGCTGGTGCTAGACTATCTCTGGGAGAAAACCACTTCCTAACAGACTCTCTCACTTGGAGAGAGCTGCTCACAGGCCTGACAACCTGCCTCTTCTACCACGGGCCTAAAAACCCACTTCTTCAACACACTCCTCGACTTAGCTCCAGCCAGGTGAGGAAAACAGCAATGGTTCATCACTCATTCACACAGAGATGACAGTAGCAATCGGAAATTGGGTATGGACATCCAAAAATGGCAACTGTCAACACTAAGACATAACACAGATCAATAAGAAACATCCAATGGTAGAAAGCCACCCTCAGTCGAGGAACTGTGTGGCCACAACAGCCAACAGTTACAACACACAAATGGCATAAACATATACAGGATGCTCGGGATTCACGGAAGATGTGGCTTATTCTGTCGGTTTTCCCACGGGTTCTCACTAGGTTCGTGACCAGGAAATAACGTAGAGGTCGATTGTAGAGGAAAAACGAGTTCAGACTCCAGATGTTTGAATGACCAGCAAACTCACATGGAGGTTGGAAGACTGGCCCAAACACGGTTGACTCATCAGTTTTAACTGCATGCACCTAGGCCGACACTTGTCTTCCTGGATCTGTATACGGTTCACTTAGCACACATTCCCTTTACAAGAACTTAGGACAACACTCACATGTCCACCTTAGCCTTCAGAAAATAATATTAAATTATTATCCCCTTTAGAGGTAAGCCCCCTATCTTAGCCCCTAGGCCCACACTCTTAGCCTCCTCCCTTACCCAACCTTGTGGAAGCTTAGTCCCCCATCACTCTTTCTTCATGGTCGGTCTGCATACAGCGATGTTTATATTTTATTAATGATCTCCATAATTACATATACAAAATCAGGCTCATGTCCTTTAACACCTAGTTTGTCCGGCCTAATAAACACATAATCCCACGAGCTTATATACACTTGGCTCACCATCCTATAAACATAATTACAATTCATAACTACAACAGGGACTCTTCCTTGGGGATACTACAATCCCCTCCCCTTATTTTTTCACTTTCCTCAGTGCAACTCTTTACACAGCCCTAGCAAGATTTCCAAAATCTTCAAAAATATGTGGGTATTCTGCCTGCATAGCATCCTCATGCTCCCATGTCACATCCTCGGGACCATACTAGGTCCACTGGACCTTTACAATCCATATGGCTCAATTATGGAGTTGTTTTCTCTTCAGGTCCAATATGCGCATCAGATGCACTTGCAAGACACCCTCTTGCTCTACCCGAATCACATTCCAATCAATAACATGATTAGCATCAAGTATATATTTCTTAAGAAATTAAACATGAAACACATTATGTACATTCATGGATGCAGGTAATGCAAGCATATATGCAATGTATATATATGTATATACAGGAAATTCTAATAACATTATAACCTATATACAAAATACACAACATACAATAAATAGAGAATTGTACTTGTCTTTTGATTTGAGAAGACCTTCCACCCCTAAGCAGGGCTATGACTCCATCAGGGCAATGGCTTCCCAAGATAGCCATTTTCCACAATCCATATCCACGTGGTATAGGCCAAGGTACCAAACCTCAGCAACACTCCAACCAACAGTCTCTCATTCCCCACATGTCTGCCCCACCCCAGGAGTGTACACCTTCATTGTCACATAGTCCATCAGTTGATACACCTCCCTTTCCTTGGGATTTAGCAACAAGCCAGCTCAGGAAGTCTCAAAGCACCATGGCTCCCAGAGTTCCAATTTCCCTCAAAGGTTTCCAAACAGCAGCTTCCCTGAGCTACTCTTTGCATTCAACATTATAACTTTAAACAACATCATCTCATCTGCATCACCCACGTGCAGTTAGCATGAGAAAACATAAAAGAATTCATTTAGGAACTCCAATTAGTTCGAAAGGGAATTCAAATTCTATCCCCAAAACATGAAATTATATTTCATAAATTATCTTGGTTGTTGCCAAATTAGGATTGAAACCTTCCTTGTGGTTTTCCACAAGCACCAAACTACATACTATTTTCCTGCAAGGCTTCATCTTGCATACTGCCAACAATTCTCACTATTTCCTGTACATCCTAATTCAATTGCAATATCTACAGAACCATATGCAGCAAACTTAGAATTGCCTACACCTAGAAATTCAATCACCATTACCAAACAACTTAACCAAATAGAATGACTTATCATTCTATGCATATGCATGTTCATAATTAATAACAATGAGTTTATTATTTCAATTTTTTGAACATAAAAATTTTTGTAGTCTTTATTCCTGTGACTACCTGGCTTGCAACTTTCCTCTTGTAATGTTTAACAGTTCCTGAAATGTTCTCAACTTCATGAGTTAGCAACATTTCAGCCATTAGTATAATTATTTCCATGCCAAAAACATATATACATGCACTCACAAAATGCATTCAGCAAAGTGCACTTAAGTGTACAAATCCATCATGTATGAGTGCAACTCTTCCCCTTACTAGACATGAGTACAACTCTCAATGCCTATTTATTCAATGCACCCTTGTATTGGTTTACATAATTCTATTTATCTCAGTCATGTATCTCACCATCCATAACTTGGAATTCTGACCAATTTGTTGACACATTCTCCACACACTTCCTATTGTCTTCCCAATTAATTGGATGCCTTCATTTTTGCAGCTCAAGTTTTATTTAAAAGTAGGAAGCTTTTAGTACTTGTGTGGCTCATAACCTTTCCATATCCATACATTTCCATATCCAACCAGGTCCCGGTCTCATACATGACTAGCTTACTGGCATTTATTCCTATAACCATTTCTTATCTTTAATTCTTTGGTTATTACCACATAACCAACTTAACGTGACATTCTACTATGTCAGTGTGTGCATTCAGAAGCTAAAAATATTTGAATTATTACAGGCCTCCATCCTTTACCACATCCAGTTGTATGCATTCAATAATATAATCATGTGATTTTATAAAATAACTCTAGCTGAGGAAATTCTTACCTAAATTTCCTTTCAATGATTATGCAAAAATAGTGATAAAACTCATACATGCATGACTGTCATTAATAAATTTTATACTACCTGAAAGTCTGATGGAAGTAGAAGCTTTTGTGCTTCATTTATCAAAATTATAACCAACACTTCAGCTCTCTATTTCTTCACTCCTTATGCAACAACATCACCAACAACACTTGCAAACATGCAAGCATTCTTTCCTCTCACTGACCCAACAAGCCATAACATACTTGTTGCCACTGAAATTGCAACAACTTCTTTCCCATGTGCAACTTTTCCTTGTTGATCCCATAAGTCTTCAATCCTTCCTGAATTCCTGAATCTTCTTGTGCTCTCACTGTGATCATTGTCCACGAATATTTCTGCCTTGATCACATTCAATGCAGTGCCCCTACGGTTGGATCATGTTGTCATTGATGCCAATGGTTTGATTATTTGGGAGAATGTTGGATCATATGTCATTGATGTAAATGGTTTGGTTTGATTGATGTCATTGATTGATGTCAAGTAATTGATTGATATGATGCCCTTGATGAGAATGATATATGTCCAAGTGGAAACCAATTGATAAAGATGTATCATTAGTATGATGCATTAATGAGATGAAGATCAATGAAGTTGTTGGTGAAACTATCCTAGATGGATAGTGCTTGTCATGCCATTTATGGTGGTATGTGGAATGTCACATAACTCCTCACGGTTTGAGATTTATGGTCTTAAGAAGTTGGAGGACCCCAATATGAAGGCTTGAAGCCCCCAAGGTCAAAGAAGTAAAAGTGCTTGAATATAAGAAATCATTATTTAAATGATAAAGTAAAGTGAAAAAATCAATATGGATTATTTAAATGATAAAGTAAAGTGACAAAATCAAGAAGGAATATTTAAATGATAAAGTATTGGAGAACTTTCTATTCATGGAAAGTGGTTAACCCTATAATAAGGAAAATAGGTTAAGTGACCTAGAAATGGGTTAAGTAACCTAAAAATGGGTTAAGTGACCTAGAANATGAAAGTATAAATAAGAAGCTAGGATCTCTTGTAAAATGTACATTTGGTGAGAATCCTTGTGGATCAATGGAGAGCTTCTTGTGAATATCTTTTGGAGTATTGATGGAGAGCTTCTTGTGAGAGAATCTTATTGGTGTGGATATCTTGAGCATGATTGAAGATCTATTTTGAGGAAGAGAACGAGAGGAGGATCTCATGGATGCATCAAAGTTTCGGCAATGTCGGAGATCTTGACGGAAAAAGTCTCGAATTCACAGAAAACCCTATCTTTTTATGCCCACATGGGCTGTCTGTGTATAGGGTGTCTGTACACGTGGGCTGGCTGTGTATAGGGTGAGTGTACACGTGGGCTGATTGTGTACAGGGAGCATGGACTGAATAACCTCATGGAGATTTGTGTTTGAGCTAGTGCTAAGCTCTTGGATGATGAGGCAGGTTCCAGATCTGCATTCTATGGCCTCAGATCTATCACTAAGACACTGGTATGGTTACATTATTGTCTTGATAGATTCTATTGTTTGATATGTTGTGAATGCTTAGGGCATTCTTGGTGGGGCTTCTATGATGTGGCTCATTTTGGTTGATTTGGTTGATGGAGTGAGTAGCACTCTTGTGATTCAGTAGTGACATGATTTCTATGGTATACTAGTTATTTATACATGATTGAGATAGCATTCATAATGATTTATTATGGAGCATGAGCAAGCTATTGGAGAGCTTAGATGAGTTGTAACTAGTTGTGAGTCAATTTGGATAGTGGAAGACAGAAGAGAAAGTGATTGCAGGTTACATAGAATCTGAGCATGTGAAGCAAAGAAAAATCCTAGTTGCACAAGAGACACTTCTTACATCATACACTGGTCGCGTTCACATGCAGGCTGTAGTGAGCCAGGGAGCATACACACGCGAGCTGCACTACTGACAATTCGTGTACCTGTTGATAGATTGATATTTGTTGAGGATTGTTGCCTCATCTCAGTTGGTGTTGAGAATGTAAGTTGAGTCTTGCATATAGATTTGGTGCTCTTGTAGAGTTGTACTCTATTCAGTTGTTGCTAATAAACCCCAAGGATTGTAGTCCGTAATAAAAAGAAAATTGTACATACATCTTCTGTTCTTTGTGTCCATTGTGATGTTGACTTGTTGATGATATATTGATGATATATGTTGTTGATATGTGCCTACATCTAACTGGCTATAAATGACAGCAATGGGTAATGAATAAATGTTGAATGCTAATTGATGAGTTTTTGTGCAAGAGGGAAGTTTTGGGAAAAAGATCCCCACACTCATTCACCCCACCCCCCTCTAAGTGTGGTAGGTGTGTCCAACACCTACCTCAGCGGGGTCTGTTGACCTCCTGGTCAAAGGATATTTCAAAATTCTGAGTCACATTGACTCTTTGGGCTTGTGATTGAAGCCAAAACAATTATACACAGGCCTCATTTCCTTCTGTGTGTAGGTGCTGACAGACCCACGGGCTATTCCTGCACTCTTCAAAAACTCCAAGTTTCAGGCGCTAGCCCCTTTTTTCATTAGCCCTTTCCTTCATAAGACCGTGGGTTGTGACCTCACGTAAGTGTGTGATTGCGGGTGCGGGCAAGAGTGGTTTTAGACCAACCCTCTTTTCACCCCGCAATTCACCTCCAACTGCCACATATCACTTTTTTAAAACCGTGGTATAAATTGCAACCTGCTCTCAAATTTTTAACATCTGAGAAAGTTATGGCCCCATAATTCTTCCTGACCATCGATCTCCCACTTTCGGACATGATCCATGATCAACGACTACTATCTATCCTTTACCTGCCTCTAGCCAACTGTCCAATCAATGACCTTTTCTCCTTTCATGCACAATCTATTGACACATGGCTCCCTTCCAAATCAATGGTTATGATTGGTTCCGGCTCTCCGGCCCTCGAGAGTTTCAACTCTCAACTATCTTATTTTCCCCTATGGAAATCTTCCAGAGTGGAAGATATAATGACCCCTGTCCTCAACAATCGGACGACTCAATCCGGTTCTTTCTGACCAGGACCATATCAATGGTCCTTCGACCTCCTCCTTGATCAACAATCAAAATCTCCTTCGGGACTTCGGTGCTTTCCTCTAGAGTGCTCCATACCCAGAGTTCTAGATCTAGCACCTCGTGTCCACTTTCAGGTCAATGACCAAGATTTACTTCGGTTGTTTCTCCTCCTCATTGTCCACAAACTTTCAAAGTTGTGGATCTTATGCCACCTGTCCTCCTTGAAGATGGACGGTCACAAATCACTTCGGGACTTCAGGACTTTGACAAGTCCACTTCTCCTGTGCACACTAGGGTTAAGTCTCATGTGCTTACCTTCAGATCCAATCGTTTATAGTCCTTCACGCTCAGACCTAACGAATGGGATTTGTTCCTCTCCTCTGTGCTTCCTTTGTTTTGTTTGACGTTGATTTAATGGTCCAGGTTCCTCCCCACAATTGATTTGATGGTTTTTGTCGCTCCTCCTCCTGAGATTTTGACTTCTTCCGCCTTGGAAGATTTGTCAGCGTTCAAAGGCTTTGGCCTTTGACATTTCTCCTGTGAGTTTGCATCTTGGATCTCATCTTCACTCTCGTAAGTGTTATCTCTTCTGAGATTTAGGACTTAGAATGAGTCTATATCCCATGCACTCCTTGCATTATCTCTTTTGAGATTTTAGATTTAATCAATCTCCTAAGGGTCTCGACCCTTCTATTTCATTTCAAAGGAAAACTTTGTGCCCTCCCGACAACCTTCTTCTCAAAGAACACCCTGCTG
This sequence comes from Picea engelmannii, assembly GCA_009831015.1. NCBI lineage: Eukaryota > Viridiplantae > Streptophyta > Pinopsida > Pinales > Pinaceae > Picea > Picea engelmannii. Next base: position 519,396 of record ML776596.1, on the reverse strand, counting down.
AGCATTTTCTACAGAGTGTTCAATGGCTCTATGAGTATCTTCCTCTGATACTCTTCTCCCTAAAATCAATAAATATTTCTCTCTGTGCACACTTGGACTCGCTCGATGCCCACCTGGTAGATCCCTATAGAGTTCTCGGTGACTCTTTCTCTATGAAATCAACACAGAGTTCTTCATGTGCACTCCTTGCATCGCTACTAATGAAGGTTCAATGATATCTCTCCTGAGCTTCTCTAAGGTCAAATTACCTCTATCAATGCACTCCTTGTGGACAATGTGCACTGCTTGGACTCGAAAACTCAAAGAAGAGAAATAATTGAAACTTATTCAATACTTCACTAGTTTACGCATTCAAACCAATATGATTTAAGAAAATGTTCAGATTTCATTTTCTTTCTAAGATCTTCTCTGCTCTGTAATCATTTTTTGAGCACTAGCTCCTTTCTCTCAGTCCCCAATCCATGTGATCACGGGCCATGACCAAGCACTAGATCCCTAGGTGCTTACTCGAGCCTTTGGCCTTCAGCTTCGGAAGATTTCAAAGCACCACACAACAATCTCTCAGAATTCCAGATTACCGATTTTGCGAAGTAGGGTGGATCAACCATCCACGTCTACTTAGAATCTGACGGCTGACACTTACTATGGGACCTCGGGCGTATGAGTTCCAGAACTTTGAAGCTTCAGGACTTTGGAGGATTTCACATTTGCGCATCCAAACTGTTAATCTTTGAACATTCCCAATCACCTTTGGTGACATCATTACGTCACATCACTTAATGTTTTCTAATTGTGGGGGCATGCAACGGTGGTTTGGATTAACCCGCCTTTCATCCCGCAATTCTTCTGACACTGACATGTAACCCCTCAATGAAACCATGGTTTGGATTGCGGGACCGCCTTGGAGAATTAACTCCCATACAACTTGGGTCCCCACAATGCCTCTTGTTCGTTGATCTTGATGTATCATGATCAACACCATTGTGGGTCCCCCGACCTTTAACTACGTTACATAACCTCGAGCACCACTAACCCTACTCATACAGGATGTCACATGGTGGAATACTAGTGGGTGACTCGTGGCCCAATCAGATGGGTGCCACATGTCATGTTTCATATGGCATTTCAAACTTCTACGGGTTCAAAACCCACTGACACGTGGTTCACAACCCATGTTTCCATGTCAAACCAAGTGACATCACCATGCCACATCACTTTGGAGTTTCAGACTTCATCCCTTCTCTTGTTTCTGGCAACAAACTTCACTGAAGTCGCAAAGTCTGAAGGGATTATAGGTTAACCCTTCTGCACCTTCCCCAGATCTGACAGTCATAAGGGATTTCCCTTCCTTCCGAACAGATCCTATTGCTCAGAACAAACTCTATTACTTTGTGTATTTCCAAAGGAATTCATAGCTAACTGCCTCGCAACATTACCAGATCTGACGGTCGTGAAGGATTTTCCTTCTCCTAAACAGATCCTAAGGTCCATATTACTTTGTGGCCCAATACCACGTCTATCATGGTTTTACAACACTACTAGTCCTCCTAAGCTTCGTAACACGACCAAGGTAACTTCTTGGCACTCAGGAAGGTTTTGAGGTTTTAAATTGATCCTCCAGACACAATTTCCACCTGAAACTTTGGGTCCAATGACCACTTATCTAGCCCATCCAGGCTTCGCATTGAAACCATGGGACTGAACTTGATTTTTTTCTATTTCAACAACAATTCTTTCCAAATTTTTGCTTCATTTTCCCCTAACATGGCCCATCCAAGCTCAGTGTTGAAAACCATGCTTTGATACCAATTTGTAACGTCCCTAGCCACCAACAGGTTGGGCAACATTACCAGCACAACCTTAACTTAGCCTTTAAAACTCTGATACCAATTTGTAATGACCCCAGTCACCAACAGTCCGGGAAACGTTACCAACACAACCTAAACTTAGCATTTAAATATCTAATACCATTTTGTAACATCCCTGACCACCAATAGGTCGGGAAATGCTACGAATCCTCCATATCTATTGTTCTATTCTAATCTGTGATAGCTCCAACCTTAAACTACTGGGCTATGCCACACAGAGATACTTGCGGAAAAATATACACATCCATATAAACATATAATGACTATTCTACATATATATAACATAATAATGCGGAAATAACAGTAAGCCTACACATGCATCATATACAACATATACAGGCAATACTCATCAATTACAACATATGTACCATTCCACGGCATATAAATGAACATAAAAGTGGTACTTATTTTTTATTAGAAGACCACCAACTATGTGCATACCTTCCATGAATCTCCCATCCATAGACCACGTTGCTCATCATGCTCAATAGTGGGTCACCCCTGAGCTAGGACTAAGCTCCACCCAAGGCAAGGGAATCCTAGACTAGGTTGAGGTTACAAGAACACTGTACAATGCAACTGGAAGGATTCTCTCCAGGAGCCTTCTTATGCCCAATACTCATGGACTCTCATTCCCCACATGCCTTTTCCACCTGGGAGTATACACCTTCACAAGCACAGTCCATCGGTGCTTCACCTCCCTCTCTGGGTCTCAGCAACAGGCCGAATCAAGAATTCTTAGATCTCTGTAGATGGTGTTGGACTCTCTCTGGGAGAAAACCACTTCCCAGCAAACTCTCTCACCCGGAGAGAGATTCTCACGGGCCTGACAACCTTCCTCTTCTACCACAGGTCTGACAACCTGCTTCTTCAGCACACTCCTCGACTCAACTCCAACTAGGTGAGGACAATAGCAACGGTTCAGCAGTCATTCACATAGGGATGATAGTAGAAACTAGAAATTGGGTATGGACGTCCAAAAACAATAATTTTCCACACTAAGACACAGCACAGCTCAGTAAGAAACAGCCGACGGTAGCAAGCCACCCTCAATCGAGGAACTGTGTGGTCGCAACAGCCAATCGTTACGACACACACACAACACAGACATATACAGGATGCTCGGGCTTCATGGAAGACCCGGCTCAGTCCATCAGTTTTCCCACGGGTTCTCACTGGGTTTCTGACCAGTAAATAATGCATAGGTTGATTGCAGAGGAAAAACGGGTTCAAAATTTGGATGGTTGAATGACCAGTGAACTCACGCGGAGGTTGAAAGAATGGCCCAAACACGACTGACTCATCAGTTTTAACTGCATGCGCCTAGGTCGACACTTGTCTTCCTGGAGCTGCATGTGTTTCAATTAGAACTTATTGAGCCTAGTATTTGGGCTGGACAACACAAGAATAGGGGGAAGTATATGCACTCCCAACACACTTTTCTAGGTTAGTTTTTGCATTATTGGCCTTGAAACCCAATTTATTTCAGATTTAGGGTTTTGTTCAGGGTTTTTAAGTATATTTTAGGACTTGTCGGTTTGATTTTGAATGCTTTTGTTTTATCTTGAGTTATTTCTTTAGTAAATATCATAGGATTGAGAACAAAACCCCCCAGGGTTTCTAGTACCTTTCCCCAATTTGATTTCTTTCATATTTGACTTTATTTTTTCTGTTACAGTAAGCAAAGAATCAAAACCCCAGGTTGTTGGTTAGTCATTAGGCATTTATTTTGACATAAATCTTGGATGAAAAAGGCATTCACCATTGCCTAGTATTTTTCCTAGCACTAGATGCATGTGAGAAGTCATTGCCTTTCACTTTATAGAATTCACTTTTTACTTTCTACTATAATTGTAGATGCATTTTATTTGTTGTTTTAGACTGTATTTCATTTCAAAATTAAACAACCTCTTAGTGAAAGAAAAATAGCCTCACAAGACCCCTAGTCTTTTACTTTCCAATAGAGGTTTTCTTTTGTGAAATTGATTGTTTATGATTTAAAGGGTAGAATATATTATTTCTTATTTTGAAATATGAATTCTTGCAAGTACATTTTAGTTTTAAAAAGTAACTTTTATAGAGGAAATTCGCTTCATTTTAGTACTTGTCGTTGGTACATACTTGCATGTTAGTTTAGATTTCAATTTACTTGCAATTCAATTGTATTTCTTGCAAGGATTTACATTTTTCAGTTAACCACACCACATGTGCCCACACATCACACCTTAAAACTTATGCTTGGTTCATATCGCCATGCTCATACTAATAAATAATCCTCTAACTAACACACATTTAATCCTACTTGGGAATCAAAAGAATATTGTAGTTAGGTTAGGACTTTGGGAATAGGAATCCAAATAATTATGTTTAGTCATTTTACATTGAAACGTAGAGGTTGACTATTAGGTAACTTTAAAAGTTATTTTTGTGAGACATGATCCCATCCCATTTGGTAACAGGAGTGCTCTTTCAAAGTGGATAATGCCAAGGGTCTAGACCATAGGTCTGATTGAGACTCTTTTCTCTTTCATTACTGAAGAACTCCAAATGTCTTGATTTCAACTTCAAGGAATGGTAACCTATTACAAGTGTCTATGAAGAGGTAGCTTAGTGGCCATTCTTATTGAGTATCCTTACACATGTGGCTATCATGTAAGGGAGGTCACCTAAGATAGATTTATATGGGCATTTTGTATTTCATCACCTAGTGTCTCCTAGTTATTGTCTTTTTCATACCTTCACTTGGCTATGCAGGGAACCTCATCTCCCCCTATTGTTAGTTATTTGGAATGCCCTTATCCATAGACTAGGTTTTGTTTGAGCACATCTAGTTTATATTATAGACTAGATTATTTTCTCTTTATAGGAAGAAACTAATTAAGTTAGGTCATATTCATTGTTTATACACACATGAAACCACTTGATGCACCACCTAAGAACGTAGTCTGTGTTGTTTGATCATTGTTGTATTAGTTCATTGTTGTGTTCTATTATCATCTTAATTAGCTTGTTGCATATTTAGGGTGATATTAAAATTTGGATAGCATAGCTCCCCATAGGATATAGTATCATTGGTTGCAAGGCATTTGACCTAAGTTCCCCATTAGGTACATTATCTTCCCTTCTCAGTGAAATAGGGTTCCCCATCCTAACCCACCCTTGGGTTCTAGTTATTCTAACTCAGAACCCCCTTCCCCATTAAGGGGTATTGGTAAAACAATTTTCAGACCCAATTCCACCTCTTTTGGTCCTACATCCTTTTCCAACCCAAGTTCCACCATGGCTGGAGCTAATCCTAGACCCAATTCCAACCAACCTTCTATGTCCCTCACGGTAGATTTAAATATCCATGATCTAAACAATTTGATCAATTTTCCCATCCACCATGATCCCAATCGGCCCAATATGAAAAATAAACTTCTAGTTGGCATCATAAAGTTTGAGGGTAACCCTATCATGTCCTTTCACCTATGGTGTTCTTCCAATTCCATAACTAAGGATTTAATTAGGTTGCGACTGTTTCAACACAATTTGATGGGTGCTACAATGAAATGGTACATTCACCAACCTAGTAATACCCATAGAACCTTTGAGTCCATAGCTAAGGTTTTCCTCATTTTCTTCTAGCTCCCAGTCCGCCATGACTTAGGGATAGAAATCTTGGCCAATTTTTGTCAAACCGATACCACTCACATTTCAAATCACATCCATCAATGTCATAGATGATGCATCTTATGAAAAGTTGATATCAATGATTATGTCCTCATGGATTGGTTCTTGAAGTCCCTTCTTCCTCCCATAACTAAGGACGTAGCCATTACTTTACCTAGAAATGGGGAAGAAGTTATCCAAAAACCCCAACAGTATGATCTAATCTATTCCTAATCAGGGTATCTCTATACCATCCTTCATGATGCCCCTTGACTTCACTCGAGTGACTTGTCTTTAGCAAGGTCATCTCAGGCAGCCAATGGTTTTATCCTATCTATGTCTCATACTTATTCACACCCTAATCCTCCTAAACCTAGTGGATATGGTAATCGTTATGGAGGGGTTAACACTTTTTATGGATATCCTAATCCCCTTCATGATTTATCTCACTCCTCATCCCAAGTATCCACCAGTACCTCTTACCCTACACCCCATGAACACCCATGTGTACATGGGATTTCTTGTAACAACTCTTCTTGTGGTAGGGATTCTATGAAACCCTATTACCCTTTTCCTATCCCACCACTAGTTGCTTTGACCTGTCCAACAATGGTACCCAAAACCCATGTTATCCAACCTAAACCCCTTATACAAGGGAAAGTGCATGGGGTTTTCACTCATTGAACATGTGACATAGCATGTGCATTCATGGGATATTAAAGGTGTTGGATCATGTTGTCATTGATGCCAATGGTTTGATTGATTGATGTCATTGATTGATTACAAGTGATTGATTGATGCCAAAGGATTGATTGATCAAAGATTGATATAATGTAATATGTATTTTCCTTGATGAGAATGCATAGATTAAGATGGATCAATGAGTTGTCATTGATATGATGAAGATGGATCAATGAGTTGTCATTGATACATGATGAAGATGGATTGATGTGGTTCCATTGGTATATGATGCATTGTTGTAAAAATGTATAGATGACTCATTATTGTCTTATCATGATTGATAAGGTGCACAAATGGATGAACTCGAAAGTGGTCCCCTTATGGTGAAATCCCTCATGGGAAGATGCTTTGCGGATTGAGTTATCCTAGAAGAATGGTTGGAGGACCCATGCTATCATTATTGTCTTATGATGATTGAAAAGGTGCACAAATGGATGAACTCCAAAGTGGTCCCCTTATGGTGAAATTCCTCACGAGAAGATGCTTTTTGGATTGAGTTATCCTAGAAGAATGGTTGGAGGACCCATGATTGTATGTGGAATAATGAGATGAATATCAAGGAAATTGTTGGTGAAACTATCCTAGATGGATAGTTCTTGTCATGTCATTTCCAGTGGCATGTGGAATGTCACATAACTCCTCATGGTTTGAGAGTTATGACCTTATGAATATGAAGGACCCCCACATGAAGACTTGAAGCCCCCAAGGTCAAAGAAGTCAAAGTGACCTAAAAGAAGAAATCATTATTTAAATGATAAAGTAAAGTGACAAAGTCAAGGTGGATTATTTAAATAATAAAGAGATGTGAAAAAATCAAGAAATGATAAAGTAAGGTGACAAAATCAAGAAGGAATATTTAAATGATAAAGTATTGGAGAACTTTCTATTTATGGAAAGTGGTTAACCCTAAAATCAGGAAAATAGGTTAAGTGACCTAGAAATGGGTTAATATTATTTAAATGATAAAGTAAAGTGAAAAATTCAAGGTGGATTATTTAAATAATAAAGAGAAGTGACAAAATCAAGAAATGATAAAGTAAGGTGAAAAAATCAAGAAGGAATATGTAAATGATAAAGTATTGGAGAACTTTATATTTATGGAAAGTGGTTAACCCTAAAATAAGGAAAATAGGTTAAGTGACCTATAAATGGGTTAAGTGACCTAGACGATGAAAGTATAAATAAGATAGAAATGGTCTCTTGTAGATCATCCTTTTTGTGGATCAATGGAGAGCTTCTTGTGAGAATATATTTTGGAGTATTGGTAGAGAGCTTCTTCTGAGAGCTTCTTGAGCATTTTTGGTGTGGAACACTTGAGAATATTGAATATATATAGGTTATTGAGGTGACCAAAGGATATCTAATCCAAATTTCAGAGGTAAGGTAAAGAAAAGAGGGCGGGAATTCAAGGGAGGATAAATTCTTTTCATGATGCTTTCTAAGGTATGTTATTTACAAGTCATCTCACCATTTTCGCAATAACTTGTTTTTTATAATGATTTAGATTGTGATATTTATATTTAATTGAGTAAACATATCCAAGTATATTTGGTAAAAAATTTAGCTTGTGGGTCGTTGTATTTTTGGAGATACACTCCGTGGAAAATAGGGTTTGTGGTTAGTCCTGAAACTAGTCTAAAACAGGTGTTTCGGGTAAAAACATCATAACTTATTCATAACAGATCCAAATTCAATGAGACCAATTGCGTTGGTTATATTACAGTTTTTAGTATTATTTTTAACATTTTCATATCGATTCAACAAATATTTTGTGTGGGGCACACTCTACAAGGTTGCTCTCTAGAATAAGACAGAATTCAGCAAGGTATGCCATTTTTGCTATAACTCATTTTTATGAGAGGTTCCAAGTAGTGAAACATGGAGGAATTGCATAAAATACACTGAAGAACATTGTTTATCAGTTCCATATCTTTATTCATTACAGGTACAAAGTTATGATTATTTCAAGTTAGGGTTGTTGACTAATCCAAAACTAGTCATGGTTGAGACAAGCAGTTGATGAGTTGGCACATACATGAGGTGTATAATTGACGATGTTGGTACATATTTGTGATTCATTGTTGATGATTAGTTGACACATGGTTGGTATATACTCAGTACATGTTTGGATTCACTTGTTTATGGTACAAGTTGATTGCAGGTTGTTTGGCACAGTTTGGTGCATGGTTGATGCACTTGTTTATGGTACAGATTGATATCTGTTGAGGATTGTTGCCTCATCTTAGTTGGTGTTGAGGGTGTAAGATGAGTCTTTCATTCTAGATATGGTTCTCTTGTATAGTTTTACTCTATTCAGTTGTTGTTGAAAAACCCCAAGGATTGTAGTCCGTAATAAAAAGAAAATTGTACATACATCTTATGTTCTTTGTGTTCCTTGTGGTGATGACTTGTTGATGATATATTGTTGATATATGTTGCTGATATGTGTTGAAATTTAACTGGTCATAAATGACAGCAATTATTAATGAGTTAATGGTGATTGTTAACTAAGAATTTTTGGGAAAAAGAGCCTTACATTGTTCACCCCCCCCCCTCAGTGTAGTCGTTGTGTCCAACAATTGGTATCAGAGAAGGCCTTCACTACAAGACTTAACAAGCTTGAAGGAGATCCATAGACACACAAATGGATGATGAAATACCAATCCTTGATGAGGAAAACTATTCTACTTGGATAATAGAGATGAGAGTGTATTTGAAGACAATGGGAGCAGCTATTTGGAAGGCAACCATTGGTGGATCAATTATGTTGAAGAACAAGTCAAAGTTTGCAGCTCAAAGGGAAGGAAAGAAGAATTATGCATTGGCTCTCAAGACCATTCTTAGTGGACTCTCTAGCTATTAAGCCCTAATATTGGCTCATGACCCCTTAATTGGGGCATATTATATTAGTAATGTTATTTTATTTATGTCATCTTTAGGCCATTAGTTGTAATTATACCTCCTAGTCCCATATATATACCAAGGAGACATTTTCATTTTGAATAATCTTGTACTTAAACATTTAAGTGGGTTAAAATGAGGTTTCCCCCTCGAACATGCTTATTATCTAAAATTATCTCTTTTTCAAGGCATTGAGTACTTTTTATGAGGTTTTTCTATGCTATATTGATATTTGGTTCTTAACATATCGTTTCGCTGCTACATCTGATACATCTTGGAATTTTTTATATAAATTTTTTTCTACAATGTTTCAGAAGGAACGACTTGGAGGATATTTAGTATATGGATCAAGGTATGTTGGGTTCAAAATTTAGATCCTGAGGCCTTATACTTTTAGAGATACATGTTGTACAAGATAGGGTTCTGGAATCATCCTGAACTGAGTCATTGCAGAATTTTCGCTATAAAAAAATTTATGTAATGTTTCAAACCTTGAAATCTGGAGGATATTCACATAAATTAGTAAAGTATATGTGGTAAAAATTTCATCTTCTGGGTCATCCTAAATTTGTATATACACCATGTATAAGATAGGGTATCTGACTAGTCCTATTGACTAGTCTCAAGAAGGTGTTCCAGGTAAAGCAATCATAACGTCTTCCTAAAGTAAAAAAATTGAGTGGGACTGGTTTCATTGGATCATGGACAGTCTGTAGTATTTTTGGTGCAAGTTTCAGAATTTATATCAATTATTTTGTGTGGGATATGCTATACAATTGAGATCTCCTAGAAAGGCCAAAACTCGGCAAGTTGTGGGGAAGTTACCGTAAATTCCACTTGGCACATCCAATTTTGATCAGACCTATGGAATTGCAGAGAAGAAATATTAGAGAACTACATAAAAGAAATTTTCATACCCAGAAGGGATGAAACTTGGGAGATACAACAAAAGAAAGATTGTCTAGTAGAACCACCTCAAAATCAAGGTTCAAAAGTGATACTTGGCCAACGTGCCAACCAAAAAGGGAAATTCTACACCAAATAAGCCTCCAGACAATCCTACTTGGACTCTTGATGAAGGTGAAGAAATGCATAGGAACATAAATGATTTACAAAAGAAGATAGTAACAAAAGATGAACTACAAGAGATGATGGAGGGTTTAAAAGGGGAGATCATGGAAGTATTGAAAAATTTTGTAACAGAGAAGACACCTAAAAGTGAAAATGCATCCCATGAAATTCATGATGAGGACACAAGGAAGGTGAATCAACAATGGAGAAATGCCAACTTTGGTTTGAAGACCAACCACGTTCCTAAGATCAATATGAGGAAGTTTGATGGAAAGGAACCAATCACATGGATACTTCAGATGGAGCAATTCTTTGATCTCCATAATGTGCCACATACACAAAAGGTACGAATTGTTTCTTTATATTTAGAACCTAATCAATTTTTATGGTATCGATGGCTTTGTTCTCGCAAATAACTCGTCACTTGGACAATTTTCATGGAAGAAATGATAGCACACTATGAGGATACAAGGAGCAATACCTTCTTTAGCCAATTGATAAATCTCAAGCAAAAGGGTTCAGTTACCAAGCACATTGAGAACTTCCAAAGATTGAATA
>ML776596.1:462738-495562 GCA_009831015.1 Picea engelmannii | reverse complement strand
AGACAAGTAGTTGATGAGTTGGCACATACATGAGGTGTATAGTTGATGATGTTGGTACATATTGATGAGTCATTTTTTATTATTATTTGACACATGATTGGTATATACTTGGTACATGGTTGGATGCACTTGTTTATGGTACAGGGTGATTACATTTTGTTTGGCACAGGTTGGTGCATGGTTGATGCACTTATTTATTGTACAGATTGATATATGTTGAGGATTTATGCCTCATCTCATTTGGTGTTGAGGGTGTAAGTTGAGTATTGCATTATAGAGCTAGTTCTCTTGTAGATTTTTACTCTATTCAGTTGTTGCTGAAAAACCCCAAGGATTGTAGTCCGTAATAAAAATAAAATTGTACATACATCTTGTGTTATTTGTGTTCCTTGTGTTGATACCTTGTTGATGATATATTTCTGATATATGTTGTTGATATGTGTGGACATTTAACTGGTTATAAATGACAGCAATGAGTAATGATTTAATGGTGATTGTTAACTAAGGAGTTTTGGGAAAAAGAGCCCTACACTGTTCACCGCCCCCCTCTCAGTGTAGTCGATGTGTCCAACAAAAGGATACCCTTAATTTCACTATATATTGATAAATACCTCCCAAAATATTTTTTTGAACCCCTCCCATTACATCATTCCAATGAAAAAAACTATTTTTACTAGATACTCCTTTTTATAACCCCCAATACCTATAAAAAATTCCTATACCACCTTCCCCCTATAATACATACGATATATTGAATTTATTTTTAATAATTTAGAAAACCCCTTTATGAATGAATGTGATAAGATATTAGTCAACAAGGTGAAGCCCTTTTGGGTAAGTGTACGTACAACAAACTCTCCCCAATCACCCCAATCAGAATAATAAGAAGAAAAAAGATAAGGGTAAGAAGAATAACCAAAACTAGGGGAACTAGGGGAATCCAAATCCAAAACCTGATACCAGCAATGGGGGTAATCAACTTGCTGCAACCCAAGGCCAAGGTAACAATTCCTAGTCCAAGCAGGGGAAGAATCAAAATATTCGTACTAATAAACATTGCACTATTTGTAGTTTTTAAGGCCATTATACCCATGAATGTCCCTTGTTACCTGAGATATCTTGTATGTGGGAAGTAATTGAGGCTTCCAAGCATGCTAATAGTCAACCCAACCCACCCTCCTTTTCACAACTAGTTGTGTTGAGAAGTATTTTTCTAACACAAGGATTTGTTTCCACCATAGAAGACACTCCTTCTAGACTAAATCTCGCTTCCACCACTCCTAGGAACGGGAATTACTAGATCCTTTACTTATATTTAGTCGATTTCAACCCCACCACTCAATCCCATCAATATGGTATGCCCCTGAAACATGGCCTACGGATTCTTATGATCCCCCTATATCCAATTTTGTACCTTTATATATTTCTCACCCTAGTGTGGACCTACCTCCTAAGATACCTAAGGTTCCATTAAAGATGAATTATGATGCAGGCGTGCCTGCAAGGCATGTCCGCTCACAGGATCTTCCTTCCTTCCTCGGCCCGAAGAACTGAAAGGTTCTTCTAATTCCCTATCGGGAAATTTTCACCCACAATGACTCTCTCACGGGGTCTCCCTTTCTTACAAATCAACGCTGGCCTTTTACTCTATTATCAGGGTTCCTCCTATCAGGATTCTGGCACTTGCGATGTCCAAACAATTTATTTCACCGATCCCCGATATGCTCCCCTGTTGCCTTAGCCTCCCAGGCTAAGCCTTTAGTCCATGTGACTGTTTCTCATAAGACTGCAGCCTTATGTATTTTTGTTGGGGTTTTGGTCTTCAAAATACTGATGCACCCCTAACTTCAATTAGCCCTCCAGGCTAGACTCTTGGTCCACGTGACCTCCTCTATATGACCACCATCATACCTCCCATCGGGGTTTCATAATTTCCAATATCCAAATACTTATGTCCTCAGGATTCGCGATCCTTCGAACCCCAATTCTTCGCTATGCTGACAGCTAGCCCCTTGAATGGCACTTCCCACTTCTCTGATATGTTGACAACTAGCTCCCACAATGGCACTTCCCCCTTATCAGGATTTCAAGCTTTGCGATTTCAATTTGCATAAACACGTTGTCACCGAGATTCCCGATATCTCGATGGCCCAAATGTCGATAGACTACTTCATGTCGGGACTTTCCCCAATGACTCTGTTTTATGCCATGCATCCCCTCAAGATGGACGATTCAAATTAACTCTCAGGATTTCGAGACTTGTGATGTCTTGACTTTCACAACCTCAGGAACTCCGATATCCTGACGTGACAATATACTGACTCTCTTCGGATTTCTGACACCTGTCTCCCCAAATGGACGGCTCAGATTATGACGAGGTTTTCACTATGGACTTCCCCGATCTCTTGTCCATGGGAATGTCGATATCCCGACTCCCGATGCCTCAATGTCTGCCACGCATCTCAACCGAAGGACAATCCAGATCTTCCCTCGGACTTCACCCAAACACAAAGTCTAGCCACTTCACTTGTATGAACCCCGATGACCAAAATCTCGATGTCTTCTCAGGGGTTTTCCTCTACTCACGGGGACTTAAATCCTGTGCAACTCCTGTCGAACTAGACAGTTGACGGCTAACTGACCAACGATCCGATGGCTCACGACCCCTCAATCTTGGACTCTGAATGCGACCGTAACCTCCTTGCTTCTTTGGAAGATCCAATGGCTGGCAGGATTTCACAAATCCTCTCCACAAGATCCCAACCGTCGATTTCCTCCCTTTGGCGATTCCTTGAGAATGACTAAGTATTCCTCCGTGGAACTTGTCCGCCTGCGGTGCAACTGTGAAACGCCTATTTAAACACTCCACAGCACAAACTTCTAGTGATTCTCTTCAATGATCTTGAAAGCCTTATCCCTCATGATCTTCTCACAACTTTCAACCTCAAAGAGGGTCCTTGCATGCACTCCTTGCGGCAATCTTCAGATATTTTCAAAATATCTGAGAACTCCTTGACTCTGCGCACAGTTGCGACAACAGTCCTTCAACTCTTCGCTCAGATTCACAACTGAGACTTCCTCTGCCTGTGCACTCCTTGCACGGCCTCTATAACCCAATTTCACTTCTGGGTGAACGAGAACAAGATTTCAACTATCTGAGCCTTCTGTCAACGCACTCCTTGCGGACGACTTCAACTGCACTTCTTGCAGGAATCCTTGCTCAGATAGAGAAACAATTGAAACTCATTCTCTATACCCTTCAGACTTCAACTTAGAACATGAAATCATATACACAACATATCAAGCATATGTATAATAGGAAGCAAACATTCATGAGCATATCAATCAACACACATACACAGAGAACAACACAACGCCATGAATCTGAATCAACTTCTTCTATTAATCCAAATAACTGTACATGGGTGGTTCTACACAGCTCTCTGCTTCTCTTCTATGCTCCAATGATTCTAACTATGTTACCATGCCTAATGAGGGTGTCTATATTCCGTTTCCCTCTTTCTTTCAAAAACTGTCTAATCTAATATTAAATTATATCTACTTATTTCATCTCAACATAAATGCCTCTATCTACTTCAGATGAGAGAGGGGCACTGAAGGTCTGATTACATTACACCAAATGCGTCTCTTCTTAAATGACTTAATTTAAGATGGTGCATCAAAATCCAGGAAATTTCAAAATTTGTGCTGGCACTTGTCTAGCTGTCCACTTGCATTCCGCGCTGGCTCACTTGCTGTGAGAGATGCTCCTACATCATACTCCTTGGCTTGAAAATCTTCATGGGCTTCTATCCATGAGCTCCTGCATGGTCTATCCATGCTTCAGAATATTCGCTTCAATCTCCCAGCTAGCATCTTCATCTGGATGGCCCTTCCACTTGATCAAATATTCAAAATATTATTTCCTTCTGGTCTTCTTACCCACTCGTTTATCCAGTATATGCTCCATCTATGGCTTCTCTGCAACTGGCATCTACTTCTGCCACTGAACCTCTGGCTATTCATCACTTGTTTCTGCTTCCCCAGCTTTGTATGGGTACAAATCTGAGACATTGAATATCGGAGAAATTATGATCCCATCGGGTAATTCAATCTCATAAGCATTTTCTCCCATTTTCTTCAAGACCTTACATGGTCCGATCTTCTTCATCTTCAATTTATTGTATGTTCCTCTCGGGAACCTTTATCTTCAAAAATGTTCCAGAACCAAGTCACCAACCTCAAATTGGAGTCATCTTCGATGCTGATCTTCTCTCCGCTTATACTCCTGACTTGAATGTTGCAATCTCTCCTTCACCCAACTATGAAGTTCTTTCATCGCCTCCACAAATTCTTCTGCACTAGTGCTCCTAGTAGTAGTCTGTTCTGAATATCTCAATTCATAAAATCCTCTTGGTTGTGTACCATATACAATCTAGAATGGACTCTGGCTTGTGCTCCGATTCACTGATTTGTTCTACACAAACTCTACCTGTAGCAATATATTGTCCCAATTGTTGTGGTGCTCTGCCACCAGGCTCCTCAGCAAGTCTCCCAGACTTTTGTTCACCACTTTTGTCTATCCATCCGTCTGAGGATGATAAGCTGAAATAAACAACAAGTTAGTCCCCAGCTTCTTCCATAATGTCCTCCAAAAGTGCCCTGTGAACTTCGTATCTCTGTCCGAAACTATACTCCTTGGTAAGTCGTGAAGTCGAACGACTTCTTTGAAAAACAGATTTGCGATGTGCATCGTGTCACTGGTTTTCTGACATGGGATAAAATGTGCCATCTTAGAAAATCTATCCACTACCAAAAAGATCAAATCAAATCCTCTTTGCATCCTTGGCAATCCCAATATGAAATCCATGCTAATTTCATCCCACGGCCTCTCAGGTATGGGCAATGGTTGATAAAAACCCTTATTCTGCTTCCTTCCCTTTGAATGATGGAAAATTCTGCATCTGTCCACAAATCTCTTGACCTCAGCTCACATTCCTAGCCAAAAGTATGACTCGCTTAGCTTTGCGAATGTTTTTTCATGATCGAAGTGTCCGGCCAATCCTCCATTGTGTTTCTCCTTCAGTAGATTCTCCCTCATGGAACAATTTGGAATACATAGTTGATTTCCTCTGAACAACAATCCTTCCTGCATCATGTATTTGGCCCATTTGCTACTATCTCTGAGAACTGGATTCTCAACTGCTTCATATGCTTCTTTATAGTATGGATCATCTGCATACATGTCCCTGAGATCATCAAAACCCAATGTTTTGACTTTGAACTCCTGTAACAGCAAACACTTCCTTCTCAAAGCATCAACAACTTTGTTAGCAGTACCAGAAATATGTTTTATCACAAAAGTGAAATTTTGCATGTATTCAACCCATTTAACATGCCTCTAATTCAACTTCTCCTATTGATTCACAAACTACAATGCATGGTTATCACTATATAAAACAAATTCCTTCGGAATCAAATAGTGTCTCCATTTCTTCAATGTCTGGATGATGGCATAAAATTCCTTGTCATATGTGGAATATTTCACCTTCGCTTCATTCATATTCTTGCTGAAATATGCAATCAGTCTGTCATCTTGACTTAAGACTGCTCCTATTGCAAACCCGCTTGCATCACATTTCACCTGAAATGTCTTTTGAAAATCCGGCAACACCAGAATTGGTTGTTCCGTAATCTTTCATTTCAACAAATTGAAACTCTTCTCAGCCTCTTCAGTCCAGTGAAAAGATTTATGTCTTTTCTTCACTGTATCCATCATCGCTGCACTAATTCCACTGAAATTCCTAATGAATTTTTGGTAGAAACTAGCCAATCCGTGAAAACTTCTCACCTCAAATATGTTCCTCGGTGATGGCCAATTTTTAATTACCTCCACCTTATCTAGATCCATCCTCAACTCATTTGCTGAAATAAAAAATCCCAAATAAATGAGTTTTGTCTTCATGAATGAGGACTTCTTTATGTTTATCAACAGCTTCTCTTGTTGTAATCTCTTCATCACAATGGCCAAATGCTTCAGATGTTCAGCCTTCGTTTTAATGAAAATCAGTATATCATCMAGATATACGATAACAAATTTTCCGATGAAATCCTTCAGGACTTCATTCATCAACCTCATAAAGGTACTTGGTGCATTTGTTAAGCCAAACGGCATAACAAGCCATTCATACAAACCTTCATTTGTCTTGAATGTTGTTTTCCATTCATCACCTTCTCTCATGCGAATCTGGTGATATCCACTCTTCAAATCAATCTTTGAAAAGAATTTTTCTCCACTTAAACAGTCCATCAGATCATCCATCCTCAGCAATGGAAACCTATACCTAATGGTTATCTTTTTAATCACCCTTGAATCAGTGCACATCCTCCAGCCTCCGTCTTTCTTCAGACTGAGTACTGTCGGAACAGCACATGGACTCAAGATTTCCCTAACCAAACCTTTGTCCAACAGATCCTGGACTTAACTTTTAACTTCTTCATTCTCCTGCAGCATCAATCTGTACGTGGCTTTGTTTGGCAAACTGGCTCCGGGTATGAGATCGATATGATGACTCACACTTCTCACCGGTGGAAACGAACGAGGTAATTCATCCACTACTATATCAACGAACTCTTCCAGTAGTCCCTGAACTTATTTTGGTAAATCGTCCACTCTTGTGCTAGTCAGAACAATCTTCGGTTTTCTGACCACAAAGAATTGCAGTTCCTCCTTCTTCTTAACCTCCGTAAGAAGTTCCTTCCCACTCATGAGAAGTACTGTGTTGCTTACTTCCGGCTTCACCTCCCTATCCTTAATTGGATGCAACATATGAGTTCTCCCATTATTTTCCAGGGTGTATGTCTTCATCCTCCCATCATGAATCACATTCCTATCATATTTCCATGGTCTACCCAGCAATAGATGACAAACACCCATAGGAATAACATCACATAAAATCTTATCATTATATCCTCCTATATTAAATTCAACTAAGAATTGTTTAGTGACATTTACCTGATGTCCTTTTTGTGTCCACAAAACTTTATATGGACTTGGATGATCAGTCGTCTCCAGCTCCAGCTTTTCTACCATCTCGGTTGAAACGAGATTATCCGTGCTACCGTTGTCCATAATGACCTTGCATACTCTATCCTTGGTCTTGCAAGTAGTCCTAAAAATATTGTTTCTTTGGGATGAGCTTTCCATTCCTTTCTCTGGTGTCAAAAGGACTTTTTTCATCACCAACGATCTTCCGCCTATAGTGTATTCTGCCTCAACATCTCGCCTCTGTGCCTCGGCGATGTGAGTCTCTCCAACCTATTTATTTTTCTCTGGACACTCATAAGACTTGTGCCCATTCTTTCCACATGTGAAGCATGTGATTACTCCACCTCTTCCTCTTCCTCTACCTATGGTACGAGGAAACATATTATTATCAGCATATCCTCCTCTCTACTCAGTATGATGTTCTCTTTGCTCTACGTATTGCCTTCACTGCGAACTTCCACCCCTCTCTGTCTGAGTCTGAGGTTTCTTCCAGTCGTCCCTGGGCTTCTGGGTTCTTTCCTGGGCAACTGATTTTCCTATGGGCTGACTTCTTCCTTTGCCCCTCTGACTTTTCTTTCAGCTCAGCTTCTCTTTAGCTTTCAGAGCCATCTGATAAGCATCTTCTACCGTCTGGATGGTTGCCATACTCATTTCATCCTGAATCTCATATCTCAGGACATTCATATACCTGGACACTTTTTCGTCATTGCTTTCACGATGACCTACCCTGATATTCAACCTGTAAAATTCCTCAGTATATTCCTTCACTGTCATCAGCTTCTGTCTTAGGTTCTACATCCTCCTGAACAGAGAAATTTGATAGTCCCTGGGAATAAATGTTTCCTTCATCTTTGCAATCATCCTGTCCCAGCTCTTAATTTTTTGCTTGCCTTGGCAACGCCTGTCATCTTGTAGTTCATCCCACCATAAGGTTTCATGTCCTTTTAATCTCATGATGGCATGCCTGACTTTCTTGTCCTCTTCGATATCTTCATAGTCAAAATAGGTGTCTAGAGCTCTAATCCAATCTAGAAGCTCTTCTACATCCAGATTTCCCTCATAAACTGGAATGTCCATTTTTACCTTTGCACTCATTCTTTCAACAGCTTTAAGTAAGCGTTCATATGCTGCATCTTCTACTGGGATTTGTTCTTATCCATGTCTAGCATCATCTTCATTTTTGGACTCACTGATATCTCCCACATCAGCTCTGCACCTTTCTCTTATCTCCATGTCCACAACTCTAGCGCGTAAGTTATGCAGATCTCTTTCTACTTCTGGATTATGTACTTCTCTACCCCTTCCTCTGGGCATATCCCTTTCCTCCTCTGGATCAGGTGATTGTCTATCCCTTCTCCTTGGTGGCATGGTGAATTCTCCTTTTTTTTCTCTACTACAGAAAGCAAAGAAGCTTTTCTAAGCTCTGATACCACTTGACGCAGGCGCGCCCGCAAGGCATGTTCTCTCATAGGATCTTCGCTCCTTCCTCGGCCCGAAGAACTGAAAGGTTCTTCTAATTCCCTATCGGGAAATTTTCACCCACAACGACTCTCTCACAGGGTCTCCCTTTCTTACAAATCAACGCTGGCCTTTTACTCTATTATTGGGGTTCCTCCTATCGGGATTCCAGCACTTGCGATGTCCAAACAATTTGTTTCACCGATCCCCGATACGCTCCCCTGTTGCGTTAGCCTCCCAGGCTAATCCTTTATTCCACATGACTATGTCTCATACGACTGCAGTCTTATGTCTTTCTGTCGAGGTTTTGGTCTTCAAAATCCCGATGCACCCATAACTTCAATTAGCCCTCCAGGATAGACTCTTGGTCCACATGACCTCCTCTATATGACCACCGTCATACCTCCAATGGGGCTTTGGACTTCCCAATGTCCAAATACTTATGTCCTCAGGATTCGTGATCCTTCGAACCCCGATTCTTCGATATTCTAACAGTTGGACCCTTGAACGGCACTTCCCACTTCTCTGATATGCTGATAGCTGGCTCCCACAATGGTGCTTCCCCCTTATCGGGATTTCGAGCTCCGCGATTTCAATTTGCATAAACACCTTGTCACCGGGATTCCCGATATCTCGATGGCCCAAATGTCGATAGACTACTTCCTCTCGGGACTTTCCCTGATGACTCCATTTTCTGCCATGTGTCCCCTCAAGATGGACGGTTCATATTAACTCTTGGGATTTCGAGACTTGTGATGTCCTGACTTTCACAACCTCAAGAACTCTGATATCCCAGCATGCCAATATACCGACTCTCTTTGGATTTCTGACACCTGTCTCCCCAAATGGACAGCTCAAATTATGTCAGGGTTTTCACTATGGACTTCCCCGATCTCTTGTCCATGGGAATGTCGATATCCCAACTCCTAACGCCTCAATGTCTACCACGCGTCTCAACTGACGGACGGTCCAGATCTTCCCTCGAACTTCGCCCAAACGCAAAGTCTAGCCACTTCACTTGTATGAACCCCGATGACCAAAATCCCAATGCCTTCTCAGGGGTTTTCCTCTACTCACGGGGACTTAAATCCTGTGCAACTCCTGTCGAACTGGACGGTTGATGGATAACTGACCAACGATCTGACGACTCATGACCCCTTGAGCTAGGACTCCAAACGCGACCGTAACCTCCTTGCTTCCTTGGCAGATCCAACGACTGGTGGGATTTCACAAATCCTCTCCACAAGATCCCGACCGTCGATTTCCTCCCTTTGGCGATTCCTTGAGAATGACTAAGTATTCCTCCGTGGAACTTGTTCGCCTGTGGTGCAACTGTGCAACACCTATTTAAACACTCTACGGCATAAAATTCCAGTGCTTCTCTTCGATGAGCTTGAAATCCTTATCCCTCCTGATCTTCTCACAACTTTCAACCTCAAAGAGAGTCCTTTCACGCACTCCTTGTGGAAATCTTCAGATATTTTCAAAATATCTGAGAACTCCTTGACTTTGCACACACCTGCGACAGCAGTCCTTCAACTCTTCGCTCAGATTCAAAACTGAGACTTCCTCTGCCTGCGCACTCCGTGCACAACCTCTATAACCCAATTTCACTTCTGGGTGAACGAGAACAAGATTTCAACTATCTGAGCCTTCTGTCAACGCACTCCTTGCAGACGAATTCAACTGCACTCCTTGTAGGAATCCTTGCTCGAATAGAGAAACAATTGAAACTCATTCTCTCTACCCTTTAGACTTCAACTTAGAACATGAAATCATATACACAGCATATCAAGCATATGTATAACAGGAAGCAAACATACATGAGCATATCAACCAACACACATACACAGAGAACAACACAACGCCATGAATCTGAATCAACTTATTCTATTAATCCAAATAACTGTACATGGGTGGTTCTACATAGCTTTCTGCTTCTCTTCTATGCTCCAATGCTTCTAACTATGTTACCATGCCTAATGAGGGTGTCTATATTCTGTTTCCCTCTTTCTTTCAAAAACTGTCTAATCTAATATTAAATTCTATCTACTTATTTCATCTCAACATAAATGCCTCTATATACTTCAGACGAGAGCGGGGCGCTCAAGGTCTGATTACATTACACCAAGTGTGTCTCTTCTTACATGACTTCATTTAAGATGGCGCATCAAAATCCAAGAAATTTCAAAATTTGTGTTGGCGCTTGTCCAGCTGTCCACTTGCATTCTGTGTTGGCTCGCTTGCTGTGAGAGATGCTCCTGCATCAAATTCCCCCAAATCCCATGTGTGGAAGCCCACCACTATAGTATACTATATGAATTAGCCCAATCCCATGTAGTGATGTCATCCCTTGAAGTCCTCTAGAAGTATCCTTCACAAAGGAAGGATTTACTATATTCTTTGGGCACTATTGATTCATTAGATGAAAAAATGATCATCTTTGATGTTGATAAGGATGAACCTTTTTTATTACCACATTCAGTGGCCTTTCAATTTCTAGTTTCCATCAAGAATTCCATTTTTCATCGATGCAATGATGATGAATTCACATCCACATGTGTCATGTTGGCACAAGTTTGGAAAATGTTAAGGTCCCTGAAACTTATCCCATATATGATTTCCCTCCATGCATATGATGGTCGACCCTCTCAACTCAAATGGATTTATCAAAATTGTCCCATCCAATTGGGAGGAAAAGAAGTGTGTATTGACATCAAAGTTATGGATTCCCTTTTGTAAGGTAACATCCTTCTAGGTTGGAGCCTCATGTATTCCATGAAGGAAGTTGTCTCTTTGGTCTTTCATAAGATGGTATTCCCTCGTAATGCTAAACTAGTCACTATTGATCAACTGACCTACCATAATCCTCAAACACAACTTCACCTTTACTAAGCGGTGTCTTCCTTGGATATAATCCAAACATTTTCCTCTCTTTCATACATCATCCTTGGAGTCTATAAATATTCAACATTACTTGGCATGTATTATGGCCCCCCTGTAGTTACCCAACCAAGTTCATTCAATGTTTTAATGGTGTCATAATATCATAAACTAGTACGTCCACCTCCACAACCATCTATTTGGCCTTTAGTTTCAGCATCTTCAATACCACCCCCAGTAGGGAACCCTCATCAGCATTACCCCTTTGGATAGGTCCATTTCTTATTTAAACCTCCAGAAATAGTAAGTACCCCTGTCATTGACACCTTGAATTTTCCTATCATCACATTAGGTATCCATGTTTGGCACTTGGATCCCCCTCATCTTCCTCTTCCACCCTCTTCTCCAACTCCTTGTTTGTCCTTGACTCCTATTCAACCAATACTAATGAACCTTATACTCCCTAAGGCAGCTATGCAGGCCCCACCTCAACCAATATAGGATGGGAAAGGAATTGAAAAATGGGGCAAATCCAAAAATAAATGGAGCAGAGACAATCATAAATAATCCATGGCCACACAGAACACAAAATCTAGGGACATACCTCCATGTTCCTTATGCAACATACTTGGCCATGCTACCAATAACTATCCTAAGCTCCCTGAACTCAAAGAAATTTATAACATTAATGATTTAGAACCAAGTCCTTCCACACAAGTTTTGCATGATACTCTCCATAATTCATGAACAAAGTGTGTTAAGTCTTAGTGCATAAATCACCCATGTGATTTATTTGATACATATGGCCATTATTCTCATCATTGTTCTAGACAACGCTAGTTTCATGATGTTCTCGAGGTCATTTTTTAGTTGTATTCCACTCATCAAGAAAACCAAACCTCGGTAGTAGAGGACCCCACTCTCAAGAGTGAAAGTATTCTCAATTTGGTAGTCAACAAATCATTGAGATTATCCCTCCTGAAGTAAAAATGATGATAATTCCATACAAATTATCCGCCTGTCAAATTTCATGGGATCGAAAATGTTGGAGAATGTTACATTCTCTATTGTCATACATTAGAGAATCCATCATGCACCCCATGTACATTTTATATCAACATTGGTGGAGCCTTATTTAGAGAATACACTCACACTAAACCAACCATGAAAGAGAAGACAAAAATAAACAGAAGATAATCAATGAAAAATACACTAACCGAAAAAACCAGCATTCCTTGAGTGACTCTCGCCCTCTTGTTGTATTATTAATTTATGGGATAAAGAGATACAATACTAACCTTGGTCCACACCTAACACATAATCTCCATCCTACTATGTTCCTTTTACACAAGAAAAACCCTGCATCAAATTCTACTTACATCTACATGGCCATTACGCGCCTCTCAATTTGAGAGTTTCAATCACCTATGATTGTATTACATTATGCCATATTTATAGGTTTTACAACATGAAAAAACCTAATTCATGGTGCCCAAAATTGGTTACAATTACATGCAGATGATTGGTTGCAATCCTGAAAATATTGGGATATTGTTACAATCGACCTCTACTCGGTCTTCCAGTCGGCTACCAGTTGATCTTTCTTTCAACCTCCTATTGACCTCCAGTAAGTCTTCTAGTAAAATACCATTCAACCATTCAATCAATCTGACTTTCGACCTCCTCTCAACCTCTAGTCGGTCCAATCTGTCAACTGGACCTTTGACTTAATCCGACCATCAACTTGACTTAACCGTCCAGTCAAACATTTACCTAGTTGATCAACCTTGACTAGCTAGTCAGTTGACTAAGCTTACAATACAAATAATATAACAACCCAACATTCTCCCAATTGTTCTCTTCTTTGCAACTCCCTTTTTTTTCCACCATTGGCTCTCTACACCAAGATAACTTCACAACACTCACAGACTTGGCCAACAAGTCTGTTATTTTTTCTAAAGTGTCTACCTTCTCTAGCAACACTTTTTTGTTTTCCACGATGTCAATAATGAAATGTTATTGTACATAAATATGCTTCAACCTGGAATGGTAAGCAAGGTTCTTTGCCAAGAAAATTGCACTTTAACTATCGCAATTTATATTAATAGCTTGTTTCTTGAACCCAATCCTTAAACACAATTGTTACACACCAAATTCCCACACTACTAAGTGTGGATTTGTCAAAATTTAGTGAGGGAGTGTTTGACATAATCCATAAACATGTTAAGATATAAATTTATCATATGAAGGTCAAAATACTATGTGCACATATATTATTCATTATTATTCAAAAAAGGAAATTAATTTAGTGTGAGAATCCTACTCACATTTAGTTTCCTAATCTCAAGGAAAAGTTGAGAGTCTCATGGATTTTTGAGATATTTTCTCAAACCAAAATCCTAATTTGATGGATCTTGAGAGATATTTCCTCCTTAAAATCCCTGAGAGATATTTTCTCCCTAAAATTCTTGAGATATATTTTCTCCCTAAAAATCTTGGAGATCCCAATTTAGTGGATCTAGTGAGTGATCTTCTCCATGGTGGTTAAGCCTCCAAATCCTATATAATGAAGGCATTCCAAGGTGAGAGGGGGGAAGGAATCCATTGAAGAAGCATCGCTTCGATATCAAGACATTCATGCAAGGGATGGATAGGAGAAGCATGGAGGAAGACTTGAAACACATCATAATTGTAAGTTCCATTGTTTCTCATATTACTAAACTTGGCCTATTTCCCTCTTCTGTATCATTTTAAGTTTATGTATGAATTATTCTGGCTTAGTTATGATATGTTTTATCTAACTTGTTAGAAGTAGTATAATAAGAGGATGGTTATATCTCTTTGCAGGTAGACTACGTCTAGATTTGGACTTGATCCAACACTGGAATGATAAGGAGCAATAAGGACAACTGACACAAAAACATGCCTCGCTATCTTCCCCTTCCTCTCTTATTTCATGCATAAATAGATGGAAATTAGGAATGTTAGTGTCCATTTGTTCTAGTTGTCTTAGTTGAAGAAAATGTTGATACTGATAGGGGGGTCAATCAGTATCAAGTATAATTTAAAAAAAAAATCAAATTATACTTCAACCAGATTATATATTCAATTATATCCAATGAGCAATGAACAATAGTAGAAGAGTTACACCAATACACCACAATACACCATTCACAATATATGAGAAATAACCAATAGTTATTGTTCAAGGGAAGTAATGACTCCCAAAGGTAGCTACAACTTCCAAATATAAAGGGAGGGATAAACCTTCAAAAGGAAGATACAGTCCTCCAATATAAAGAGAGGGTTCACCTCTCCATCCTTTCCCCTTCCTTCCACACAAGAATATATGAGAGATAATAAAACTTTACATTAAATCACCACTATCAACCAACTATCACATAGAACCTAGTAATGTTTCCTGAGACTTCTTCAACTTCTACAATTCTTCACTTCTTAGAATACTCTGATCCTGTAGATAATATAACTCAATGTATTCTCTGAAACTCCTCCAAGTTTCACTCCTTGAATCCTCCCAGAAAAGGAGTTATAGAGAAAATGGTAGACCTTATTCAATTTTGGTTTATTCAAGAGAGAAAACTTGTACAACGTGCCCCGCGCTCAATATTTAACATAAGATTTTGAAATTTGTATACAGGAAACTATAGCCCATACTATTTCCAATGCAATTGGTCTCACTTCATTTGGATTATATATGAAGACGTTATGATTTTTTTACCCGGAACACATGTTTATGACTAGCTTCAGGACTAGTCAAAAACCCTATCTTCCACAGAGTGTATCTCCAAAATAATAGAGAATAAAGAGATGAAATTTTTATCACATGTACCTAGATATGTATTCTCAATAGCATAAAATTTTCACCATCTAAATCGTTCTAGAAACAAAGTTATAGCGAAAAATGGTAACATGACCTATAAATAACATACCTTAGAACACATCACTAAAAGCCTTCATCCTCCCTTGAAATTCGGCCTTCTTTACTTCAGATTTCCTCTGAAATTCGAATTATATCTCCTTTTTCATTAACAAAATTGTGTGTGTTGAAAAATGAATGTTTAATGAGATGTATTTATACCCTTTATGTCACTTCCTTTTAACATTAGGGCCGACCTAACACTTTCTTATTTTTTAATTCATTTCTTTAATTATGTTCAAGGTCGGCATGTACTTCCTTCTTCAATTCACTTTGTCATCTTCAAAAATTCATTTCTCCTCAACCATGAGCATCCACATGACGTCCCAACTACCACCAGAAACAACATGATGTATACTATCCATCCATGGGTGTTGTATCTGCATGTGCATTATCGTTCATGTCCAAATACCTTCATCAATATTGGGGTCCAAAACCAATGATTAGGGTTGACATCAAGAACAACAACCAATATTACAACAATATCCCCCTTTTTCATTGATGGAAACACTCATGCTCCCCCTATCACCATGATCCCAATTTCTCTCCCCCTTTTACATCAATGGAAAAGGGTGGGGTTGCTCCCCCTGAGTTCAATGGCATAAGGTGACCTTCTTCTTTGGGATTGCTCCCCCTGAACATGTGGCACTCAATAATACTTCATCCTTATTTTTAGTCTTTGGGAATTTTTCTTCCTTGGAATCCTTTTGTGCGGCTTATGTCTTCTCTCTCTTCTTCATGTCTATGATGTATATGTTGTTCAGTATTCTTGTTGCAGTTTCAACCAATCTTCCTAAGTTATTTTCTCAGATTTTACATTTTTAGGAGTCAAACGTAAGAGTGTATCCTTGATCACATATTTTTTTGACACTGAGGAGATTATTCTTCAAATCTTCAACCAATAGGACCTTTCCTACTTTTACATTTTCACTTCCAAGCTTTTTAGTTCCTTTTCCAAGTATTTTGGTAGATGAGTCATCTCCAAGTGCAACATTTCCACCCTTTTTCTTCAATCTAACAAATTTTTTGTGATCTTTGGTCATATGATATGAGCACCCACTGTCTATGAATCATTCATATTCTTCTTTGCATTCTTTAGCAACCAATGTTATTCGACAGTTTTTATTTTGTGGAATTTCTTTCCTTTTCCATGCTGTAGTTGGAATAGGGACATTTGGCATATAATTATCTTCCTTCATCTCTCTGCAATCTCGTGCTTTGTGACCAAGATTATTTCCCTTGTAACATACAATATTTTGATCCATTAATGGGTTAAATGGATTATAATTTATGTCGATAGGTCTATGAATATTTCCATATCTACTATTTACACCATTCATGTAGCTTGCATAGTTATTCATTTCATTGATTATACAATCGATTGCCTTGTTTCCAAAATTTCCACAAGTATAACAATGTCCAAGAAAGAATATTTGATACCTGGGAGTAAGTGATATTCTTTGTGGTGTGGTCCATCTGGGTTCAAGATCTATTCTTCTGTAGTTTCCTTCGTAATGATTGCTTTCATACCTGATGGGAGAGGATGTTCTTTATGTCTCATTCCTTCTGAATTCTAGTCTTCTATCTTGTTGTTCAACTTGTTCTGGAGTGTTGGTTTCATCATTTTCATCTTCCTTTTCTTGTTTTGTTGTCTTAAAACTATCATTATATCCTAGTCCTGTCTTGTTGTTTGGAGATCTTTGACTGCTAAGGATCTCACCTAATTTTTCTGTGCTTTTTTCAAACTTCTTCAACTTTTCTATTGTCAATAGTATCTCCCCTTTTGTGTGATCTAATTATTCTTTCAATTTCTCGTAATCTTCTAATTGTTCCTTCAATCTATCAATGGTCTTTTCAAGGTTGTAATTCTCTTCTTCACAACTACTCAATTCACCTTTTAGTATTATGTTTTTGTTTCTAAGCTTGTTATTTTTAGTTTCAACATGCTTCAACTTTTCAATATTCTCATCTTCTTGTTCAATCTATGTATTGTCTTTGTATCCCCAAAAGGAATCAAGGTTGGTTTCTTAATCTTAATCTTCTTCAGAAATGATTTCTTCTTCTTTAGAACTCTTGTGATCATCATCCTGGGTTTCTTGGGTTATGAAGAGGAATTCTCCTCCATCATTATCTTCTTCATCACTCTCATCTAAGGATATGTCATCATCCTTGGAGTAGAAGCTATTTTTATTGTTGAGACTTCTCTTTTTATAGTAGAAGTCTTCAATAATATGTCCTATTCTACCACAGTTAAAGCATTTGAGAGGAGACTTACCTTTGTATCTTCCACTTCCCTTCTGGAACCTTCTTACAAAATTTTATATTTCTTAATCAAGGTCGTTATCCTTGTCTTTTGTCTTCTTTATGGATTTAAAGGATGCTTCATTGTTTGGTTGGTCATTTTCTCTACCTATTCTCATTTCATATGCTATAAGAGACCCATGTAATTCATCCATTGTCATTTTGGTCGAGTCCCTAGTTTCTTCAATGGCGGAGACCGTAGCATCATACTTCAAGATAAGTGATCTCAAAAAAAAATTGACAACCAAGGATTCATTAATCTCTTCACCTAATCCTATGATAGAATTAACAACTTCATCAACTCTATCCATCTTCAAATTTTCAAATTTTTCTCTATGTCATTGAAGCTTGACCTACTAAAATTTTGGATCACCTTCATAGATACTCTTGAGTTTGTCCCATACCTCTTTAGCAGTGTTGCATTCCATCACTTTTCTAGCAATGGTTGGTGCCAATGCTCCTAGAATAACATGTCTAGATTTTGAATTACAACTCATAAGCTTCTTCTCATTTGGATCGGTTGGAGCATTATTTTGGATTACATAGCCATTTACAATTGAGTACCAAATGTATACTCCCAAAGTTGTTAGGTAAGTTTTCACTCTATCACTCCAGTATGCATAATTTATTCCATCAAATCTTTGAATCCCATTTGAAATGTGCTCATGTTCATTGTGTGGAATTTCTTTCCTTTTCCATGTTGTAGTTGGTATAGGGACATTTGGCATACGATTATCTTCCTTCATCTCTCT
This sequence comes from Picea engelmannii, assembly GCA_009831015.1. Lineage (NCBI taxonomy): Eukaryota > Viridiplantae > Streptophyta > Pinopsida > Pinales > Pinaceae > Picea > Picea engelmannii. Next base: position 477,183 of record ML776596.1, on the reverse strand, counting down.
GCAATCTCATGCTTTGTGACCAAGATTATTGCACTTGTAACATACAATATTTTGATCCATTAATGGGTTAAATGGATTATAATTTCTATTGACAGGTCTACGAACATTTACATATCTATTATTTGCCCCATTCATGTAGTTTGTGTAGTTATTCCTTTCATTGATTCTACAATTGATTGCCTTGTGTCCAAAATTTCCACGAGTATAACAATGTCCAAGAAAGAAATTTTGATACATGGGAGTAAGTGATCTTCTTTGTGGTGTGGTCCATCTGGGTTCACGATCTATTCTTCTATATTTTCCTTCATAATGATTGCTTTCATACATGATGGGAGATGATCTTCTTGATGCCTCATTCCTTGTGAATTCTAGTCTTCTATCTTGTTGTTCAACTTATTCTGGAGTGTTGGTTTCATCAATTTCATCTTCCTTCTCTTGTTTTGTTGTCTTCAAAATATCATTGTATCCTAGTCTTGTCTTGTCATTTTGAGATCTTTGACTGCTAAGGATCTCATCTAATTTTTTAGTTCTTTTTTTGAACTTCTTCAACTTTTCTATTGTCAATAGTAGCTCCTCTTTTGTGTGATCCAATTATGCTTTCAATTTCTCATAATATTCTAATTGTTCTTTCAAGCTATCAATGGTCTTTTCAATCTTGTAATTATCTTCTTCACAACTACTCAATTCACCTTTTAGTATTATGTTTGTGTTTCTAAGCTTTCTATTTTTAGTGTCCACATGCTTCAACTTTTCAAAATTCTCATCTTCTTGTTCAATCTCTGCATTGTATTTGTATCCCCAAAAGGAATCAAGGTTGGTTTCTTCATCTAAATCTTCTTCAGAAATGATTTCTTCTTCTTGATAATTCTTGTGATCATCATCTTGGGTTTCTTGGGTTATGAAGGGGACTTCTCCTCCATCATTATCTTCTTCATCACTCTCATCTAAGGAGATGTCATCATCCTTGGAGTAGAAGATCTTTTTATTGTTGATACTTCTCTTTTTATAGTAGAAGTTTTCAACAATATGTCTTATTCTACCACAGTTAAATCATTTGAGAGGAGACTTACCTTTGTATCTTCCACTTCCCTTCTAGAACCTTCTTACGAAATTTGTTATTTCTTCATCAAGGTCGTTATCCTTGTCTTTTTTCTTCTTTATGGATTTAAAGGCTACTTCATCATTTGGTTGGTCACTTTCTGTACCTATTCTCATTTCATATGCTATAAGAGACCCATGTAATTCATCCATTGTCATTTTGGTCAAGTCCCTAGTTTCTTCAATGGTGGAGACCTTAGCATAATACTTCAAGAGAAGTGATCTCAACACATTTTGTACAACCAAGGATTCATTGACCTCTTCACCTAATCCTCTAATAGCATTAACAACTTCATTAACTCTAAGAAAATAGGTTGCATTATCTTCCTTTTCATCCATCTTCAAATTTTCAAATTCTTCTCTATGGAATTGAAGCTTGAACTGCTTAACTTTTGGATCACCTTTATAGATACTCTTGAGATTGTCCCATACCTCTTTAACAGTGTTGCATCCCATCACTTTTCTAGCAATGGTTGGTGTCAATTCTACTAGAATAACATGTTTGTCTTTTGAATTACAACTCATAATATTCTTCTCATTTGGATCGGTTGGAGCATTATTTGGGATTACATAGCCATTTAAAATTGAGTACCAAATGTTTACTCCTAAAGTTGTTAGGTAAGTTTTCACTCTAACACTCCAATATGCATAATTTCTTCCATAAAATACTTGAATCCCATTTGAAATGTGCTAATGGTCATCCATATCTACTTAGTATTTTCCTTCCAGTGGTTAAATTGTTCTGAAGGAAACATGATCTGATACCAATTGTTGATACTGAGAGGGGGGTGAATCAGTATCAAGTATAATTTTTAAAAAAATTCAAATTATACTTCAACCAGATTATATATTCAATTATATCCAATTAGAAATGAACAATAGTAGAAGAGTTACACCAATACACCACAATACACCATGCACAATATATAAGAAATAACCAATAGTTATTGTTCAAGGGAAGTAATGACTTCCAAAGGTAGATATAGCGTCCAAATATAAAGGGAGGGATAAACCTCCAAAAGGAAGATACAATCCTCCAATATCAAGAGAGGGTTGACCTCTCCATCTGTGCTTCTTCCTTCCACCCAAGAATATATGAGAGATAATAAAACTTTACATTAAATCATCACCATCAACCAACCATCACATAGAACCTGATAATTCTTCCTCGGACTTCTTCAACTTCTGCAATTATTCACTTATTAGAATACTATGATCCTGTAGATAATATAACTCAATGTATTCTCTGAAACTCCTCCAAGTTTCACTCCTTGAATCCTCCCAGAAAATGATTTATAGAGAAAATGGTAGACCTTATTCAATTCTGGTTTATTCAGGAGAGAAAACTTGTACAGCATGCCCCGCGCTCAATATTTAACATAAGATTCTGAAATTTGTACACAAGAAACTACAGCTCGTACTATTTCCAATGCAATTGGTCTCACTTCATTTGGATTCTCTATGAAGACGTTATGACTATTTTACCCGGAACACCTTTTTATGACTAGCTTTCAAACTAGTCAAAACCCTTATCTTCCACAGAGTGTATCTCCAAAATTATAGTGAATAAAGAGATTAAATTTTTACCACAGGTACCTAGATATGTCTTCTCAATAAAATAAAAATTTCACCATCTGAATCTTTCTAGAAACAAAGTTATAGTGAAAATGGTAATATGACCTGTAAATAACATACCTTAGAACACTTCACCAAAATACTTCATCCTCCCTTGAAATTCGACCTTCTTTACTTCAGATTTCCTCTTAAATTTTACTTATATCTCCTTTTTTATTAACAAACGTGTGTGTGTTGAAAAATGAATTTTTAATGAGATGTATTTATACCCTTTATGTCACTTCCTTTTAGCATTAGGGCCGACCTAACACTTTGTTATTTTGTAATTCTTTTCTTTAATTATCTTCAGGTTCGACCTGTAGTTCCTTCTTCAATTCACTTTGTCATCTTCAAAAATTCATTTCTCCTCAACCATGAGCATCCACATGACGTGCCACCTACCACCAAAAATAACATGATGTATACTATCCATCCATGGGTGGTGTATATGCATGTGCATTGTCCTTCATGTCCAAATACCTTCATCAATATTGGGGTCCAAAACCAATGACTAGGGTTGACATCAATGACAACAACCAATCTTCCAACAGAAAACCCAACTAAGGGGAGCTCAACCTATCTGCAGGGTGATATTTCTCAATACATTTTTTGGCGACCATACTGGGGAACGATTGTTTCCTCAGTTTTTAGCCTCTTATTTCTTATGATTTCTTGATGAATTCTTGGTTTATGAAGTATTTTTTCTTTTCACATTCATTAAATAGCTTATAGAGTCCTCAGAACATTTTGTTGAGTTTAGGTTGATCCTGATCTTGTTTGACCTTTTTTCAAATAGTGGCACTCCCCTCCAGTGGCTTACAGAGCGTCACTGACGCCCCTTGGTAGGAATTTTAGGAGCGTCACCCTTGCAGTGACACCTTGTCTTCTTGGTAACAGGAGCATCACCCTTGTTTATGTTTAAATTTTTATCCCTTTTTCTCTCTATTTCTTCGGTTTTTTATTCATAAATTTGTCACAAATTCTTATTAGTTTTCTTTGGAATTTGTTTGATTGAAATATTGCATCCATCACTCTTTTCACCTTTTTTTTAATATATTGTCTCTAATCAAGTTGTGAAAGGTCAAAAATTCAAGTTTCATCTGATCCTTGAATGCATTTTTTATTATCAATGGTTCTGATTTTTTATGATTTCTCGATCATTAGACTTTTGTCTTTTCCTTTCTAAAAGCTTTCAAGTCTTTTTCTTATCAGTTTTAAAGGTCTTTTTCATCAACTTGGAGATAATATAGTGCATCGAACCCTATTTTTAGTAGTCCTTTTGGAATGTGTTGATCCATTAAGTCAAATCTGAACCTTTTGAGGTTTGTTGTAGTGTCAATTGGTCAGGAATATTTTCATTTTAAGTTTTTTAGAGTGATTTATTTCTTTCAAACTTTATGCTCGAATCAGTGTGAAAAGTCATTTTTGCGTTTGATTCCCTCAAGCTTGTGAATGCGTCTTTGTTTGAATTTTCTTTTTGCTTCGTGCTCATTTCTATATCATCTTGGAACTCTTTCTTTCAATTTAAAATTAAAGAAGCATTAAGAAGGTGCATTTAATTGTATTTCATATTAGTTCAAACAAAGAGAAATTGATTGCATTCTATTGTGTAGGTAAAATGTTTTGAGATTGCATTTTACAAGTGAAAAAATGCATGGTTTTTGGCATTTTTGAGCTTTCATTCTTAAATACTTTTCCCCATCATGGGTGGGGGGGCCATGAATCATGTATCCTATAATTTCTTGGACTCATATATTGGACACATTTTGCATTCAAAGAGTAATTTATGTTTTTGAATTTAAAGTTGTAATTGTTTCTTTGCTTGAAACTTCTTGCTCCTTTTTATAGATAGCCTTCATCGAAACTTAAAGATTGCATTGCATTCATATTTTATTTGAATTATTATTGGATTCAAGTGTCACACATCATATTCAATTTGCATCTGCAATCCCTTTTGGGTAAAAAACAACCATAAAAGGAAAAATGCATAATCTAAAATTAACTGGACCTTTTCTTTATTAGAAAACGATCACAAGTCTAGGATTTTAGGTCCTTGGTTGTAAGGTGGAGAGTAAATTCTCCAAGGCCACATAAATGAAATTGTATAATACTAGAGATTTTTTAAATTCAAGTAGCGACAACTGACATTTTTCAGGAGAGCTCCTCTTACACATGAATTAATCATGAGGCCAAGTGAAGCAACAGTTTGAGATCTCCCCTCTTTCGTTTTCTTAGTGGGACTACAACAAGTCTTGGAGATTTGAAGAGTGGCAGTTCCTAGGGGTTACACCACTTCTTATTATTATTCATGTCATGTATTTGTGTCCACCATTCCCAATTCCACTTGCTTAGTCTTGATTGTCGACTAGTTACTCGTCTGATCGTCCATTGTGAAATTGGTAAACATATTTGATTTTCCTAGGATTCTACATGGGTGACTGCAAGGGGGGTTCCTTCTTTAGAAGTTTCCTTATGGTACCTAAGGTAGATGTCACATCACACTCTCATTACCCCTAGAGGGTATGCCCACGAGTGAGGGTTACCTGCACCAGGAAGGGCTGTGATGTGGAGGTCGGGGTAATTGCTTCTGATATCTTTGTTGATGGCCTCATCTCCCATCTCCAGAAGATCCTTACTTCATTTGTTTTTTTATGTTATCTTATAAGAACTTTGGTAGTATTTTATCTTTGATTTACCAAACCCTAGGTTGAGTTTGTGTCTATGGCATCAATTTCTAGAACTCCCAATTAAGGGACCCTTTTCCTGGGGAACCTTTTGTTTTTCCTTCTTTTGGAAATGTTGGTCCTCTTTATATTGCCACATTGAGTCTTCCCAAATTCACTATTGGGTTATCGGTATGGGTTTTTTCCACTCTGGTGATCCCAAATGTTTATGATACTTCATATGAAATCCCTCCACCCAAAGAACATCAACCTCATTTTGACCCTTTTCCTTCTTCGCATGTTGCATCTTCTTCCCTTTCCTCTTCCTCGCCTGGTGAAAACTCTAAAGATAATAACGAGGTAGATAAGAAAAATAAGAAAAGGAATATTAAGAAGAAGAAAAATAAGAAAGGGGCCAAGCTTCCAACCACTGCAGGTCATGTTGGAGAAAATCAACCAGCTATTGTTAATCATGTTGGGAGTGTTTATGGTATTGACAATCCTACCAAGACAAATCACAAGCCCAAATTCCTTTGTAGGATTTGTAAGGGTGACCACCTTCTTAAGGAGTTCCCTGGTAGGTTTTAGAAGTGTGGTATATGGGTTCCAAACAACAAGTGTCACCAGCTGCCTTTGGTCATGATGGTGACAACTCATCAACTAGTGATAGTAAGGTTGGAAGTAAGAAATGTAAAGTGAAGTTTCCTTGTAGGTTATGTGAAGGAAGTCATCATACTTACCTTTTCCCTCATATGGACGAGGCTTCATGTTTGTTGGAAGAGATTGTTTTTTCCCAACAAAAACTTCCAACTAGTTACTGTAAGATTTATACCGACCAACCATTGGTTGATAAATTGGTTGATATGATTCAGTCATCGGTCGATCCACTCTTCTCTTAGACAGTGAAGTCCAATTGGTCAACCCAATTCCATCATCATTTCTCTATCCCACTCATTACCCCTTAAAGAGTGAAGTTCAAGTGGTTGACCCAATTCCACCATCGGTCAATCCCACTTGTGCCCGATACTCTGAATCTATTGTATTTTAACAGAAGAGCCAATGAATCTTTAGGGATCCTTCTTCATTCACCCGTCACCTTAGGAGGGAAAATTGTCTATATTGACGTGATGGTAGTACAAGGCCCCTTGGATTTTAATTTTCTCCTCGAGTGGGACTATGTCTATGCTATGAAAGCTATTGTGTTCATACTTTTTTGAGTGATTTATTTCCCTCATAATGGAAACATTGTGACCATTGACCATCTTTCATTCATTGGCCCTCATATGATGGCCAACCATTCGAATTCCCTAAACATTCCTTACATGCAAGTAGTATCCACCCTACCACAGGTTAATTATGCGGAGACATGTCCCATGCTTTCAATTGATGATGATAAGGAGCCTCTCATTGTATGCTCATATTCTTCGGATTTAAATTCAATAGTTGACATGGTAACTTCATCGTTAGGGACCTTGGAGTCTATTATTCCCCCTGTTGATCTAAGTAAGTCCCTTACCATGTATTCCTTCCTGAGTATTGTTCTTCTTTCTGTTGAAGACTTCTTGGAAGCCATGGTAGAAAGTGATGAGCACAGTTTATTTTCTTATTTCAAGCTCATTAAAAAAAGAAACCAGAAATGAGCACAGATTTTTTTTGGTTTCAAGGTCGTTAAAAAATGAAACCATCCCTGAGCAGGGTTTATTTTTTGGTTTCAAGCTCATTAAAAAATGAAACCAACCCCAATAAAAGTTCCCATTTTTGTGTCAAGCTCATTAAAAAATGAAACCAACCCCAATAAAAGTTCCCATTTTTGTGTCAAGCTCATTAAAAAATGAATCAGAGGTGTACGAGCATAGTTCCTTTTTTTGTGTCAAGCTCATTAAAAAATGAAATAGATCCCCCTCCATTTGAGTTGACTCTTTCACTAGATCTAAAAATTGAAGCTTCATTTCATCTACCTATGTCAGTTGATCCTCTTTCTTCCTCTCGTGAACAATTACCTATTAGTAACTAGGCATCTAATCAGGTGCAGAAATTGGTGATAACAAAAGATTGGCAGACGAAACGAAGCTTGTGGGGCGTGTTGCCAGCCTATCAACATTATGTTGGAGCTGAGTTGCTAGTTTTTCACTCTAGGGGAAAAGTACCAACCTCTGGACATTACGTTGGGAAGAAACCAGTTGATGGGTATTGCCCGAGCAAAGTTTATTTTTGGTTTCAATCTAGTGTAAAAATGAAACCAACCCTGAGCTTAGTCTTTGTTCTTTCTTGTGCTCGTAAATACATGAGAATAGGTTATCGAGATTAGTATTTGTTATTTTTCATTCTTATAAATACATGAGAATAGGTCACCAAGTATAATTTTATAACTTTTTCGGAGTCATAAAAGCTATATGAAAAATGAACTCTTTGGAGTCTCCTTTAAGCTCTTTTCAGACTCCCTAAACATGAAAATATTTTCGAGTGAGCTTGTTTCCTTTCACACTCGTTAAAAGGTTTGAAAGGGAATCTTTAGAGTGGTATTTTACACATTTTTCGGCCTCGTAAGACTCATTATGAAAAAGGAATACTCTAACCACTTTGGTTAGAAGAGTTCTCTCTCATATCATTTTATACGTTTCCGGGCCTAAGGGACTAAAATTTATGAAAAAGTCAACTTTGGAGCTTCCTTTAAGTTCTTTTCAAACTCCCTAAACATGAAAAAACACTGAGTTTACTTTCTGTGGACTCATAAAATTATTCATTGAAGGACCCATCTAGGATCAAACCCTTACTTCTTCAGGTTCATTAAACATGTGAAGACGAACTTACCAAAGGTGATTTGTACATAGCATCCATTATCCTCCTCAAGCTCATTAAGAAACAAAGAGGTACTCATCTATCTGGATAGGGGGAAATTTTTGGAAGTGGGTCAAGATTTTGAAACATTACATCAATTGTTCTTAGTCGCCCTTGAACATGTCACATGTCTGCATTCTGCTTATAGTTGGGTAATATGCTTTTCTTCGAGTCATACCAATTCTATGTGTTGTCATACTCTTTAGACTCCTTGGAAGAGAACCTTTGGTTGTCATCACATTATGTTTGGATCCATGCCTCATTAAGTCACTTGTCATGTCACACAATGTTCAAGGGAAGTCTCGAATTCAATCAACCTCTGCAGTATTATCCATTTTCATACTCGTGTCAGTCTATCCACATTTTCTCTATCATCTCAAATCACTATCCTAATCCTTTTCATTTCTTTGATGGGGGATACATCATGGCCCTCCCTCAACGAGTTTGTTCCTATCGACTTCAACACATTATCTAGGAGTTATACTAAGAAACCAATTAGTGTCTTGGAGCTTGCATGCCTCAATGGAAAGTTTCATCTCTTTCGATAGTGGGTTTACATCATTGGCCCCTAATTAGAAGATATTTTTGAAAGTTTGACTTCAACTCATTAATTCACATTCATTGGATTGTACTAGGGTACCTTGGGATTCATTGACATCACTGGTGATTTCCGTCACACGTGTTAACGGTATACATTAATGATCGTTAATCAAGTGGTTTCTACCGTGTTCGATATCAGCACATGTATTCACATGGTCATAATCGTACTGGTTTCGGATTAGGATGAAGACCCTAGGAACTCTTTTAGGTGCCTATCAGTTTTATGTTCCTAACCTAGGTTGTGATGTAGAATAATATTATTGATGTACATTGTCACAGTTCCACTTTTTATTGGTATGTGGCTATGTTGTTGTCATATTGTATATCCACTATGTACTTTTTTGTGGTTGTGACCTGGTTGAGTCATGGAGGTATGGATCCACATTGTATCTCTGGTGGAAATATCCTTAGCCAGTACTTTCATGGATCTTCAGTGTTTTGGTTGGCAACCATGCTTTGAGTCAGTTTACTTTGATCATGGGTATGCCTACCTTGGGGATGATACATATATATTGATATTGTTTGATGTTTGCTTGTAGATTCCTCCAGGCTCTCCTACTCTAGTCCCTTGATGCGCATATTTTTTTAAAGTCTTTCATCCATCAACTTCTCTTATGACCTCACACTTTAGGGGGCATATGTTACACACCAAATTACCACACTACTAAGTGTGGATTTGTCACACTTTAGTGAGGGAGTGTTTTTCATAATACCTAAACATATTAGGAGAGAATTTTATCATATGAAGGTCAAAATACTATGTGCACATATATTACTCATTATTATTCAAAAAATGAAATTAATTTAGTGTGAGAATCCACCTCACATTTAGTTTTCTAATCTCAAGGAGAAGTTGAGAGTCTCATGGATGGTTGAGATGTTTTATCAAACCAAAATCCTAATTTTATGGATCTTGAGAGATATTTCCTCCTTAAAATCCTTGAGATATATTTCTCTCTAAAATCCTTGAGAGATATTTTCTCCCTAAAAATATTGGAGATCCCAATTTAGTGGATCTAGTGAGTGATCTTCTCCATGGTGGTTAAGCCTCCAAATCCTATATAATGAATGCATTACAAAGTGATATGGGGAAAGGAGTCCATTAAAGCATCATCATTTTGATCTCAAGACATTCATGCAAGGGTTGGATAGGAGAAGAGTGGAGGAAGACTTGCAACACATCATGATTTTAAGTTCCATTGTTTAGGATGTATGTGTCAAACTAAGAGTTCCATTGTGTGCAAGATGAAGAGATCCCATACATCTTGCACACCATCTCTTTTCTACCCTTTACTGCAAATCCTTCAGGTTGTTTCATGTAGATTTCCTCTTCGAGGTCTCCATGTAGGAATGATGTCTTCACATCCATTTTATCTATCTCAAGATCAAATGTTGCATCCATAAACATTTGTGCTCTAATTTAAGTTAATTTTGTAACAAGAGAGAAAATCTCACTAAATTCGACTCCCTCAACTTGGGAATACCCTTTTGTTACCAGTCGATATTTGAAATTATCAACTTGACCTACTGCATTCAACTTTTTCTTGAACACCCACTTTCTATCGATGGGTTTCCTTCCATTAGGTAGCTCGACCAAATCCCATGTCTCATTCTTGTGCAACGATTCCATTTCTTCAACCATGGCGTCCTTCCAGAGTTTTCCCTCTATTGAGTTGACTACCTCCTTAACTAACTTAGTCTCATCATTAGTGGAAAATAATACAAATGTAGAATGGAAATCAGGTGGACTATACCCTTCATATAGTTTCCTTACTCTTTCAAACTTCCTTACACCCAAAGTATGTGGTTCCACCTCTTCATCTCATTCCTTCGATTTATTTGAATTATGTTCCTCGTTCCTCAACTCAAACACCAACTTCTCTAGATAATTCTCCAGTTGAGCCTCTTCAAACCTGGAAGTTCATTTGACTTCCCTGAAGACCACATATCGACTATAAATTGCTTTCATTGGTGTCAGATCCAACAACTTATATCCTTTCATTCCATCATTATAACCGATTAAAATAAGTTTATTGCCTTATTGTCCAGATTGTTTCTCTATGTTAGAATGCGCAAATGGAGATAAGCATGGATTTATTCTCATTAATATGATACAAATATAAATACATGATCATGACCTTTGTATTCATCTTCCAAGAAGTCTCTTGGACTCTTGATGGTAGTTCATATAACTTGTATTTTCGTATTCCTTCTCAACTGAGGAATAACATAACCCTAAAGGACTAGGTCTCCAACATTCCCTTGTTTAGTGTATGTGAGTCCAAGAAGAGAGTTGAAATATAGAAATGGACAGTTGCCAATGGTTGAATGTGCTCTATTAATCTGGTGGTTTTGGGATGACTACAAACCAAATGGCTATTAGAAGTTGATGTCTTCTACTAAATGGTGGTGGTGGTTTAAGGAAGACCAAAAACTATGGAACTCACCGCTAAGTCTCATCGATTCCCAAAACATTTTCTAATTTAGCCAGAAATTGATATCTTCTACTAATTGGAAGTGCTCTCAAAAGGAGGTTTAAAGGTGACCACAAATTGTTTTCTAGCAGAAGTTGCAAGTCTTATACTAAATGGAGGTTTAAGGAAAACCACAAACCAAATCATGTCGATGGAATGAATCTGTCTCACTTGTTATTTATTGATTGATTCCATCATCATGATTTTCCATTTAGTATAAGACTTCCAACTTCAGATAGACAACATTTTTAGGTCATATTTAAACCTCCATTCGAGAGCACTTCCAATTATCAGAAGACATCAGTTTCTAGTTAAATTAGGAAATGTTTTGGGAACCAATGATCCTTAGAGAAAAGTTATAGATTTTGTGGTATTCCTTAAACCACCACCACCATTTATTAGAATACATCATCTTCTGGAACTTGGCTCTTGGTCTCATTGATTCCCAGAACATTTCCTAATTTAGCTAGAAATTGATGTCTTCTACTAATTGGAAGTGCTCCCAAATGGAGGTTTAAATATTACCACAAACCATTGTCTAGTAGAAGTTGTAAGTCTTCTACTAAATGGAGGTTTAAGGAAAACCAAAAACCAAATCATGCAGATGGAATCAATCGAGCAAGAAAAAGTAATTTAGATTCATTCCATCAATATAATTTAATTTTTAGTTTTCCTTAAAGCTCCATTTAGTAGAAGACTTACAACTTCTGCTAGAAAATAGTTTTTGGACAACTTTAAACCTCCATTTGAGATCACTTCCAATTAGCGGAAGACATCAATTTCTAGCTAAATTAGGAAATGTTCTGAGAACCAATGAGCCTTAGAGCCAAGTTCCATAGTTTGTGATCTTCCTTAAACCACTATTAGAATGCACAAATGGAGATAAGCGTGGATTGTGTTGTTTTGTAGACTGTTCTAGGCTCAAAGAACAATGTCAAGTCATATCATCATAATAATTCAATTGATTATAAGAATTTATACCCTAGTCTTGAATATGAGATTTCAATAAATAATTATCAAAAATAAATAGGCATGATCTCATTAATTAAATTCTTCCAAAATTAAATAGTATGAAAGGAAGAATGAGATAAATAGAATTGAAACAAAAAACAATGTATCCAATAAAGATAAATATTACTTTTTTTCCAATAGAAGAAATAACATGAAGAATTTTCATGTGTTACAAAACTTCTTAGAAATTATAAACAAATTATCAAAGTGCGGGTCTTATTTTACTCACAGTAAAACAGAGGAAAGATTGTACCTCGATAATCATTTTGAAACTGACTATAGTGGAAGTTGTACAAAATTGCAGCACTTATAACACTGACAAATTGATATGAAGAAAATAGTTTATGGAAACCAAGGAAACTTGAAACAAGAAATACATGAACTTAAGAAACGAAAACTAGGAATCTATTTCTTTCTGTAAATGAAAATTTTATTGAAAAGCTTCCTTTTGTTTGCAACTTCGAATCCCCCTTTACATTGAATTCTCTCCATTCTTTATACAAAAGGATCATAACAAAAATGATTTTCGGTCCTATTTCTCATGGATTTCCAAGTATGAAATAATCTTTGATTTCTTGAAATAGATCGATTTGATACAGATTATCCCTAGTTTCTTGAACTACTGAGATGATTTATCATCATTTTTTTGTTGGCTTCATGCACCAAATTAAGTCTACAATTGTCGTGATACAATGACTATTGGATCAATCCCAATAAGCTATCACAATCGTTGATCGTTTCTCGATCAATCCCACATTCACAAGGGAATTCTTTTTACATGGATTTATAATGAAAATGTGTTCTCGTCTACTTTGAAGTTAAGTGCATGGGTTGTGGAACTCTGTGCATTGTGTTACCTTTAAGAAGTGGGCCCAGGCTTCACTGGATCGGCTTTGACACCCATATGAATTCTACAATCAAACCCAATGTCCAGTGATCCGACCTAACATGCCATGTTAATGTCAGCACAAAAATGTGGCACCCCTCATCATTCCCTCTTGTCATTGATGTGGCAGAAGTACATGCCCCGTGTCCCCTTGATTTGGTGCATTTCTAGTGAATTCCACGTGTCCACATGGAAATCATTCATTGGTTGGATGATGTGGCACTCCACGTGTAATAGTTTAACTATATACCAGACTGGAAGAGATCATGAGAAGAAATTCAAAATATGTGTAACGTCTTGATGATCTGGTGGTTGATAACCTGGTATGATGTGGCACCAGATCGAGATAATATATTGTGCATTGTGATCTGGGAGCCCAGTGGGAAATGGTCTGGTGATTTGATATTATGTGGCACCTCCTGGTTGGTTTCATACGTCGGTTGACGTATGTCGGTCCTCAGATCGTCGAAATAGTTTGGGCTTAACCTTTCCATTATACCCAATGTTCGAGATCCGAAAGAATCTTGCACATTGATCTGATATATATTTGATCTATTATGAGCCATTGATTTGATGTGTTGTGAATGCCAAATGGATAATACTTCAGCAATGTCATGTTGACATCATCTGACACACAACAACTTAGCATTGATTTGTACAAGTTATGATTGTTTTACTTAGAATGCCTTCGTGAGACTAGTCAATAGGACTAGTCAGATACCCTATCTTACACAAGGTGTATCTAAAAATTTAAGATGACCCAGAAGCTGAAATTTTTACCATAGATACCTTACTAATTTTTGAAATGGCCTTTGGAGTTCAGGGTCTGAAACGTTACAGAAAAAATTTTATAGTGAAAACTCCGCAGTAACTCATTTCAGGATGATTCCAGAACCCTATCTTGTATAGGTTGTATCTCCGAAAGTATAAGGCCTCAAGAGCTGAATTTTGAACCCAACGTAACTTGATCCATCTAATAAATATCCTCCAAGTCGTTCCTTCTGAAACGTTGTAGAAAAAAAATTATAGCAAAAATTCCACGGTGTCTCAGATGTAGCAACGAAACCCCAAGACCTTGAGCTCTGATACCATATGTTAAGAACCAAACATCAATATAACATAGAAAAACCTCAGGAAAAGTACTCAACGCCTTGAAAAAGAGATAATTTTAGATAATAAGCCTCTTCAAGGGGGCAACCTCCTTTTACCCCACTTAAATGTTCAAGTACAAGATGATTCAAAATGAAAATGTCTCCTTGGT
>ML776596.1:414528-462688 GCA_009831015.1 Picea engelmannii | reverse complement strand
GAAAATGTCTCCTTGGTATATATAGGAGACTAGGAGGTATAATTACAACTAATGGCCTAAAGCCGACATAAATAAAATAACATTACTAATATAATATGCCCCAATTAAGGGGTAATGAGCCAATATTAGGGCTTAACACTAATTAGGGTGTACACGTGGAAGTAATTGATTTGAAACAACTATATTTGTGTTGGCATGTCGCATGGGAGGATTATGTAGCACTAGATTAGGACTATACAAGGAGAATCTCTTGGATGTGAGAAACTCACGAGGTCCGGTGGTCTGACATGACATCAGCTCGATATAACCACTAGGTCCCATGGCTACATGGCAGTCTTCTATTGATTTGTTGTGACATTGAAGTGGCAGTTGTTGGTTGGTATTGTCATAGCCCCACTGGCAATTGACATGGAACTGGATCGAATCTAAGGCTTAGTGTTTTTAAAGCTTTCCCATCTGGGATTTTGGTGGTTCGACACATCAGGACTTTCAATACAATGTCTGGGGCCGCTAAAGGATAATGATCATTGATATGGGTGCACATTATGATGAGGGTCTTTAATTGCCAAGTTGAGCTCCATGCTTATTGAAATACCTACACGCAAACATAAATAAAATTTTAAAACACTATACAACATAACCTAAAACGAAATACAATGAATTAATATAAAATGCGAAAACTAAAATATGAAATCATACTTAAATAAAATTTAAAAAAAAAAACAAAGGAGATAAACCTAATCAAGTAAAAATTTAAACTAAACCAAAAAAAAATAAGAAATAAACTAATATAACACTCAAGAATGTCTAAAGTAATAAAAATTTTGAATTTTTTTATTAGAATTTTAACCTATGTTACAACATTAGGCTCCATTTGGGGATTGTGTCTCCATGTGAGGCACGAAAGAACATGCAGAACAAGTGCCTTTATTATCGAGCAATGGAGTCATTATTCTTAGAAAATTAAAATTTATTCAAAGAAACTTAAAAATAGATCCTTTCTTTTATGATAAATCTTACATAATAATTAATAAATATGTCAATAATTAAAAATGATACATGCTTGAATATAGATTTCAAGAAAATCTAATAAAGAACTTCCTTATTAAAATTTATTCAAGAGTTGTCTAAAGTAATCAGTTTAAATTTAGCTCAAACACTAGATTTTTAATTGATTTTGTGTTTACTCAAGGCTTGAAATTATATTTAAATTTGTTTTAGATAAACCTAATTTGATTAGAAGACAGAAATTACTGGAAAAAAAATTAATAACATAGTACTAATAAAGATATGTAGAAACAGCCTTTACAAATATCACAGATATCGCTTCACTGCTAGTGTGCGTCCATAGCCCCGGTGAAATTATTTGAATACCCCAAATTGAATTTCCTTTCACCACTTCCTATTTGATTAACTTGAGATGAGAGCAATCATTTATGAATTTCCTTTCATCGTCTCTTTTTAGACAAAATGGGGGAAATCATTAATGAATTTTATTTCACCATTCGTCTTTAAAATTTTACTTTATTGCTTAGAAGTGGGCAACCAATGTGTTATAAAACACAAGGGATGATATTTGTTTTTGATATAAAATAAAATTAGACTACCTACACATATAAGTGTACTCTGAGATTAATTTTCTTTCAATTCTAACTATACCTTCTCCTAAAGGTAAAATTTATATGCTTGAGTTTTTATGATTAAAGATTTACCTTGATAAAACTTAATCAACTATAGTCTAATATCAAAGAATAATTTTCAAAAGATTACCTTAAACATACTTTTTCAATCAAAATAAATAAATGAATAAAAAATTTCACCAAACTTGTAAAATAGCATGTTTAAGTTTTTATTCCATTGATTAGAATTATCAGTTCCATAAAGATTCAAGTAAGATACAAAGGTTTATCTTTATTTATTCAAAATAAACAAACTAAAGAACATACTCACTTACATAGTTTGTACAGATTGGAAAAAGAATTATTTATATACTAAAACCAAATAAAGCTCAAATATAAAATTATTTTCATACAATGTCTCCTATTGTAATCCAAGTGAACTTAACTTGGTTATGTATAAGAAAACTTCCAATGATACCAACTGAGCATTTCATTAATTCAATTGTAAATTATTTCTCTACAAATGATTGATAAAAACAAGAAGGATAATTGCAATAGAAAAGTGATGAGCAACTTACCATGCAATTCATATACATATTTACAGTGAAAGAATGATGAAAAACTCTTATTAACTTATGACTCCAAGAAGACTGTTGAAGGATCTTCATATTGATAAGAAAAGAGTACATGATTATCCATAGGACTATCCTCCTGGTTCAATAAGCTAAAATTATTTTCTAGGATCTTTGTTCTGCTAATAAGATAAGGTTGTTCCAGTTGAATGAAAACACTCTACTCTATTTTCATTACTTCATTAATGATTTCAGTTTTCTCCTTCCGATAATGTAAGAAATAAATAAGATGAATCTACAAGTTGCTTGTATTAACACTGAGAATTTCAATTAAAATTTGTTCTTGACAAACTTCCTCAAACTCAATTTTATCGTCATCATATTTTGGCTTACTGATTTCATGATGATTTATATCTTCTAAAAATGATATTGATTGTTTCTCTTGAGTTTCAACATTAGTTTCCTCATAATCATCCATTGAAGGAACATAATTATATAATAATGTTTGAGGAATATGCTCTATAAACTGATTTTCATTTTTAAAAATAGAAATCAACCTTTCATCATGTAATTCATTATCAACATCTTCATATAAATCATAAATTGGGATATCACTATCTTCAAAAGATGAATCTATATGTTCTCTACTGACAAGTTGATCTTGACATGTATGCAAAATGGTAAGATCTCCATCATGTTGATGATTAAACATTTCATGAATGTCTTCTTCATGTGGACTTTCTAGTATTTGAAGAGAATCTTCTTGTAGTTTTTTGGAATTATAATCATACTTTTCAAAGTTACTTTGCCTACAAGAAAATTCATTACCAATTATTTGCATCATTGGTTCATCAATTGGTTGTCCAAAACTTTTTCCTTTCTTAAGAAGATATTGATGATCTTTCTCAAGCACAAGAATGTCTTTTTGTTCACTATAATCTTGGCCTTTATTCTCCAAATTAGGAAAAATAACTATACCTCCTTGAATATTTTAAGATGCATTAATTTCAGAACTATCCAAAGGTATTTCTTCATTCAAACTTGCAGTAATATCTTCTTCATCCTCAATGTTGTAGTAAACTTGTTCTTTCAGCTCTTGATCACATTCTTCATAACAGTTTAAATTAGTATTATGAATATAATGTTGATCTTGAAGAAAATATATAAGAGAAGAAACCATAGTTTTCGAAAACTCATTCTCATTGTGACTTTCCTTTTCCTGTTCATTTAGATCTATTTGAATTTCATCATTAGCAATTTCTCTTTCTTCCTCATTAATGCAAGAATCCACCTCTAAATTTTGAAGAAGAAAAAATAAATAAATAACTCAAATTATTCACAACAGTTTCACGAAAAAAATCAGTTGGAAAGATTCTTTTACAATAAGAATGAAACATAGCATGAAAATCCTTGAGTGGAGATATATTGTCAGTAGGTAAAGACTTGTACCATTGTCAAATATCTTCAGACAAAGATCTCAAAAACATCTTCATGATAGATATTCAGTTGATGCATGCAAGCATGAAAATCCTTTAAGTGTTGTGCAAGACTTTTCTCATCATCTATACTAAATACATGAAGGTAATCTATCCAATCTTCCATATTAGGCACAACATTAGGATAACCATGTATATTTGAAAAATCAAACGGTGCATACCTTGCAGCTATTTGAGCATCAAATGAACTTGACATCTTGAAATTAGTGGAGTCGCCAATGAATAATATGGATTCTTCGTACCATGGAGTTGCTAAGTGAATAATACTCAAGAGCCTGTGTGTGTCTTCTTTTGTTCACCATCAGAAATTAGATCTGTTCAATGTTGTACGCCTAGGGAAGATAAGTCTTTCAAATATGTTCTCCGGAAATGGCGCCAAAAATATTTTGTTCCTGAGATTGTTCTAGGCCCAAAGAACAATGTCAAGGCGTCTAGTCATAATAATTCAATTGATTATAAGAATTTATGCCCTAGTCTTGAATCTAAGATTTCAATAAATAATTATCAGAAATAAAGAGGTATGATCTCATTAATTAAGTTCTTTTGAAATTCAATAGTATGAAAGGAACAATGAGATAAAAAAAAAATTGAAAGCAATATTGTATCCAATAAAGATAAATATTACTCTTTTTCCAATAGAAGAAATAACATGAAGAATTTGTGTGTGTTACGAAACTTCTTAGAAATGATAAACAAATTATCAAAGTGTGCGTCTTATTTTACTCACAGTAAAATAGAGGAAAGATTGTACCTCAATAATCATTTTGAAACTTACTGCAATGGAAGTTGTGCCAAATTAGAAACTTATAACACTGAAAAATTGATATGAAGAAAATAGTTTATGGAAACAAAGTAAACTTGAAACAAGAAATACATAAACTTAAGAAACGAAAACTAGGAATCTCTTTCTTTTTGTAAATGAAAATTTTATTGAAAATCTTCCTTATGTTTGCAACATCAAATCCCTCTTTACAAGTGAATGTCCTCTTGGATCTTAGACCCCTATGACCAAGACAGAAAGGTGCTAACTTTAAACACTGACATTCCTTTAAATGAAGCTAAACTAGTCAAGGAAGAAGAAGAAGAAAGTATGAGTACCTTTTTATGAAGTTTGTCCTCTCTTAGTCCAGGTTGAGCTTAATATTCAAGTCTTTTAACGAGTCCTGCAATCCAATAAACAATGAAAACAAAGAAATCCAATAAACAATGAAAACAAAGCATACCTCCTATTCTACAATGATTAGTTTAAAACTAGATTCATCCAAAGAGACAAGTCCATGCAAATGTACACAAACTTGAAGGAAATAGGCCAAGCACATGTATTAATGAGAACAAAACAAGGTCCTTACAAAATGTAGATGCATATGCAGTAGCCTCACCAAGTCCTCCTTGTCCAACCCCTTGCTGGAACGATCCACGATCAAAATGAAAATACTTTTCATTGATTATTCTCCCTTTTTCACCATGAGAATTCATCCTTATATAGGCTTTGAGAGGCTCAACCACCTTAGATATTCTTGGGATAAGTTGAGGATATGACTCCATCAGTTGTGGTATTCCCCTTAGATCCATCCTTGAACTTGGATTCGAGCCAAACTGACCCAGATGATTCTTAGTTGTCCTTAGAGATAAGGGGGATTTGTCCCAAGATTTTCTTAATGGATCAGTGCTCCCTCAACGTTGGACATAGAGCGTTGCAGCGCTCCCTGTTAAGAGGGAAAGGAGCACTAGCGCTCCTTTAAAGTGGGTAGGGGAACACTGATCTCCAAAAATATTTTTAGGATGGTAATTCCTCAAGGTAAAATCTTGTAAACTTCGCCAAATGATATATTTCCTTCTTCTAACAAGTCTTAGAGGATGTCCCAAGTGTTCTTATGATTTTTTCCATGATGTGACACATGTGAGATGAACATACAACTTTTGCGACACTTGTGACAAAATTGCAACACTTGTGACAATGATAATGAGACATTGTTGAAGTGAGTAATTTTGACGTGTAATAGATTGCCCCTTAAAGTGCGAGGTCAGAAGACAGAAACTGATGAATGAAGTACTTTGTAGAATTTTTGAAGCAAGGGTATGGAGTCATAGAACCTAGTAGAAGCTGCAAATAACCATCAGACAAATGTTATGACATGTTTCAAACCTAAGGCAAGCATACCTATGCTTGAGTGATAAAGGAATTTTTAAGGTATGGTCACCACTAAATACACTGTGGATCCATAATTATACAACTTAAGGGTATAGCCACCAAATATACAATGTGGATCTATACTTCCATGACATGAACTGATTGTAGCCACAAGAATTACACAGTGGATCTACGTGATGACAAAACATAGCCACGGACCAATACAAAGTGGATCTATGTGACAGTATATATATATATACATCAATTTTCTCAAATGATCTCCTTTCGCAACCTGGTAAAGTAGATATCAGAGTGAACAATCAACCCAGGGTCTTCTGATCGATCCCGATGTGGTACGAATCTAGCCATGTGAATAGATGTTTTGATGTCGAACATGGTAGAAGCCACTTGATTATCGGTCATTGAGGTAAATCATTAACAAGTGAGAGGGAAATCACCATT
The DNA here is from genome assembly GCA_009831015.1 of Picea engelmannii. Lineage (NCBI taxonomy): Eukaryota > Viridiplantae > Streptophyta > Pinopsida > Pinales > Pinaceae > Picea > Picea engelmannii. The sequence goes on along the minus strand of ML776596.1, from coordinate 456,408 downwards.
GATGTCAATGACTCCCAAGGTACCCTAGTACAATCCAACGAATGTGAATATATGAGTTGAATTCGAACATTCTTGGAATCATCCAATCAGAGGTCAATGATGAAAACCCATTGTCGGAAGTGAGGAGGCCTATCATTGAGGCATGCAGGTCCCAAGGTACTAATTGGTTTTTAAGTATAATTCCTAGATAATGTGTTGAAGTCGACAAGAAAAGACTCGTCAAAGGAGGGCCTTGATGTATCCCCCATCATTGACACGAAACTGACATAGAGATGTAAGATGGTGAATCAAATGAGTATGGACTGACATGGGTATTGAAACTGGAAATTTGTGATGGTTTACTCTCGAGGCAGATACTTCCCTTAAACACTGAGGCACAAACAGAAGAAACACGACATGGACCAAAACATGATGTAGTGGATACTGTGGATTTCGTCGGGTGACCGAAAGGAGTAAAGAAACTTGGAGGATTAGTTTAGTGAAGAGGTTCAGCAGGTTGAAAATGTATGTAAAGACAATGTGTCGTGTTCAAGGGTGACTGCAAGAGTGACCTGTGATGATTCCAAAAAATTGGTTGGCTTGCTTCCTTCAACTTTTCCCCCCATCCAGATAGACGAGTACCTATTTTCAATTTAACGAGCTCGAGGAGGGTAACACATGCTCGATATAACTCACCTTGGGTAAGTCCCTCTTCCTTTTTTTAATGAACTGGAAGAAGTAAGGGTTTTTTTCCATATGGGCCCTTCAATGTGTAGTTTAGTGAGTCCAGAGAAGGAAAAATTAGTGGTTTTTCATGTTTAGAGAGTCTGAAAAGAACTTAAAGGTGACTCCAGGGTTGTCCTTTGTCGTAATTTTAGTCTTGCGAGACCGAAAAAGAGATAAACTACCACTCGAAAGACACCATTTCAAACCTTTTAATGAGTGTGAAATGAAGCAAGATCACTCGGCAATATTTTCATGTTTAGAGAGTCTGAAAAGAGATTAAAGGAGACTCCAGGGGGTTCATTTTTTGTATAACCTTTACGAGTCTGAAAAAGTGATAAAAGTATACTCGGTTACATTCTCATGTATTTACAATCACAAGAAAGAACAAATACTAAGCTCGGTATTGGTTTCATTTTTACACAAGCTTGAAACAAAATTAAACTTATGCTTGTAAATTCCCAACCTAATTTCCAAAGGTAGGGATACCCATGGATGGTTGGTACTTTTCCCCAAGCTTGAAAAAATAGTGGCATAACTCCAAAATGATAATCAAAGGCTAGATACATGCCCCCCAATATTCAATTCATTCACCTACTTTGAGGTTGTCACCAATTTCTGTACTAGATGGAGAAAAAGGATAAGGGATGATGAAATGAAGGTTCAAATATGAGACTTGACAAAAGACTCGACTCGACATCTACGAGATCTAGATAAAGACTTGAATTGATGGGAGAGCTAACTATTTCATGTTTTAATGAGCTTGACATAGGAAAAGAACTATGCTCAAGACCTCTATTTCATTTTTTAATGATATTGTCACAGAGTAGAAAAACTATGCTCATGGCTCTGGGTTCAATCATCAGATTGTTGTTTCATTTTTTTAATGAGCTTGCCACAGATAGGAAAACTATGCTCGAGACCTCTATTTCATTTTTTAACGAGCTTTCCACAGAGAAGAAAAACTATGCTCAAGGCTTTTGTTTCATTTTTTAACGAGCTTGCAACAGAGAAGAAAAACTATGCTCGTAACCTATGCTTCATTTTTTAACGATCTTGCCACAGAGAAGCAAAACTATGCTCATAGATTCTGTTTCATTTTTTAGTGAGCTTGCTACAGAGAGGAAAACTATTTTCATGGATTTTGTTTCATTTTTTAATGAAGAATGAAAACTATGCTTGTTACCTCTTCTTGATCATGGCTTCCAAGAGAATAATGCATTGGAAGGAAACCATGTCAAGGGACAAAAATAAGTCATGGATTCCAAGAGATATTCACTAGATGGAAGAACAATGCTCTGGAAGGAACACATGTCGAGGGTCACATCAGGGGTAAGGAGATCATTCTCTACTATCCCTATCGAAGGATCACCATGTCAAATATCAAATCTAAGTCATAAGAGGTTGATCTTATAGTGAGAGGCTCATCTTCATCGGAAACTTGAGGCATGGGAGATAATGCCACATAATTAACCTGTGGCGGGGGTGATACCATCTGCATATAAGAACCATTTAGGGAGGTCATTGGGTTGTTAGTCAAGTCAGGACCAATGAATGAAAGTTGATCAATAGCCACAATTAAACACCATGAGGGAAAGATATCACACGAAAAAGAGTGGACACGATAGCTTTCATGGCATAGACATAAGCTCGCCCAAGGAATAAATCTAAATCCAAAGGGTCTTGGACTACCATAACATCAATAAAGACAGTTTTCCCTCCCAAAGTTATAGGAAACTGGTGAAGGAATCCTAAAGGGTGATTGGTTCTTTTGTTAAAAGCTAACAGAATCTGCGTAACTAGTACAAGTTGAGGATAACTTAAAGCTTTCCAAGCAATAGACGATAAAATACTAATGGACACACCTTCATCTATCAGTTTCTGAGGAATGTCTCGACCACAAACTTGTTTTTAGAATATAATGGATGTGCCTGTTTAACCATCGACAATATCACTATTGTCACCCAACCATGGGTCGAAGCCACCCCTGATCACCTTAACCTTGACAGAGAATCATTCTGGAAGCAAACCCTAGGATAGATAACTAAACAAAGGGTGGTGCACCTTTCTCCAAGGATAGCACACCAAGAAAGAGCTGATCAGAGAGTCTAAACCATAACCAAGAGATAGTCCAAGCTAAAACCAAAATCTGCTAGCTGCAGCCGCTGCAACGACGGCTTTCCTCCAAAATTGCGCACAAACTAGCCAACTGCAGTGCGCACAAGTGCTTCTTCTGCAGTTCTGAGAATGTCTGAAAGAATGAAGATTGGCCTCCTGTATTTATACTAAAAATGGAAAACTGCCTGGGCCGACTTCTCATTTTGGGTGCCTATTTACTTAGTATATAATATTTCATTTATCTGACTTCTTCTTTTGGAGGCTAATAACCTAATACAAGTTATCCTCTTGAGATGACTTGTCTTCTAGGGTTATTAGCCAACTAATTAGGGTTTCTTCTTGCTTCTCAGAATATTTTATTCTCATCAGGTTTACACATGGAGGTAAATACCTCCTGAAGCTACCATAATATCAACACTCCCTCTTAGCTCGGGAGGTATTGAAGTTAATAGTCTTGAGAACAAACATACCATTCACCCAGTAGCATCAACATAGTGGTATAGACTGTCTCATGATTAGATCATGAGCACCATCATCACTATCAGTTTCATCAATTGCATCATCTCTCAAAACCATACTCTATCTAAGTAATCAGACATGATGTTGGATGAGTCACTCACTCCACAGAGTAACACAAGAGCCATTCTTCTAATCTGGACATATGTCCTAGAAGAATAAATGTCCTGGACTATTTTTTCATCTAGGAAATCTTTGTCCATTGATCATCCATCTAATTGATAATCATTTCCAACACTACTGATAGTATTCAAGGCAATCGGAATAATGCCACTCAATAGAACACAACTGTGTCTATCCATAGAAGTACACAACTAAAATCATGTGGTACGTTGCCACACCAAGTAACACACAGATACTTGATCGGTGACATATAGTCATAATTAGTGGAACACATCCACCACAGTAGTATACATCTAATGTCCGGAGACATACAGTCTCCATAACAATCATATCATCAACTTGCATAGAAAAATATTGTTATGATATAAATTGAATCATCTGGGCCATTCCTCCACTCACATCTGTGAGATCTGGAAGAGAATCTTCCATCAGAAGGTAAAACATCAATGATGATCTATCTGAACTATTCTTCTCAATCAAGGAAGAATAATTGTCCCGATTTCTGAGCCTGGACCATTCACCTATCTAGGCCATTCTTTCGGCACTAAACAAAGTGCAACCTGGAGAGAATGACTCTACCCTAGGGAATGCATTTCCCTAATTGTTGAACCTGGACCATTCGACTATCTGAGCCATTCCTCCGGCACTAAACAAAGTGAAACCTGGATAGAATGAATCTTCCCTAGGGAATGACTTTTCGGACCATTTCCTAAGGAAATCATTGTCCTACACCAACCTCCAAAACAGACCATTCTTCGAAACTGCTCACAATTGTGAGCTTTGAAAGAATGACTATCCCACGAGGTGGAATAGTATTCTTGGCCACTATTGAGAGTGATCGTCAAGAAGAGAGAATGTCCTAGACCATTCCTTATGTTAACCACAAGGGGAATCATTTTCTATGGTACATCAGCAATCCATCGAACCATTTTCATTATGAAAATGATCGTTCGATATGGACCATTTTCCGAACTTGAAAATGTATGTCCGTTAGAAATCTCAAACCACTTTTCGAACTAGAAAGGAACTGCTCATCCTAGACCATTTTTTGAACTGAAAAATGATTGTCCATAAATCAATAACACATCAGTGCTCCCTCCCAACCTGGGAGTCATATCCTCCTTTTTCAATAAGGAAGTCATCTCCATGAGCTCCAACTTGAGTACACAAACTCTTTCATCTTGAACAGAGGCTTTACCAAAAATGTTTGCTTATCTGCTCTTCTGTGGAGATATATATTGGAGAACCACTTTCTCTTTTCTAGACTTCATCACGGAGAGTGTAATGCTTGATCTCAATGTACTTCGATCTTTCTGGAACACTGGTTTTCTCTTAAGGATTCATATAGCTCTGATCAATGTAGTATATCTTTGTTGGATTCATCTTTTGTTTCATGCTAGCTCATAACATCGTGGCAGGGCTCAAACTAGAACATATCTATGAGAGTTTGTCATGGATTATCAATTCATCATCCTAGATTTCTGGGTAACCATTATGATACAATATCTTTGTTATAGAAATATTTTCATCATGCTTCTATTGTGTATTGAAGGCTCTGCACCAAGTTGTTTGAATCCATACAATATATTCTTCCATTTGCATACAAGGGTCTCTTTTTGGTATACCTCAAATTCTTTGAGGTTGCTCTACATGTAAACTCCAACCTATGGATATTGCGTACGATATAATGGCTCATGTAGACATATGTCTGGTTTATAATCAATCATCATAATATTCTCCCTCCATCTGGGAGAACCTCTAGTTCTGGATATTGCAATGATTTCATTCATAAGTATTCCATGCATTGTTCTTCATCACAACTTTCAGTTCCTCTGCTTGATTTCTTTTAGTGAGTTCATATCAGGCTGGTAGTCATGTGATTCTCGATACAATGATTGGTTTCTCTATCTTTTCTTTCTCTCTTGGAATATTCATGTTCTTCCTCATGTTTCTCTTTAGATCTTGAGTTCATGGAGTTTTTATAGATTCCATGCTCTAAAGATTCCAACTTCTTTCTTTCATAATAGGGTCATTGATGTGGATGTACAACCAGGGATTACTTTAAGGCTTCATTTCGAAGAAGACTTCTTTTGAAGCCACATTGAACATGTGTTTCTTTTCATGGTTGCTACCATGGATAGATACTTCATCATCTTTAATGGATCATATAATTTAGGATTATATCCCTCCTAATACTTGCTTCATGCATGAATTCATGTTCTTCTTTTGATAATATAATCATCTCCCTCCATTTAGGACAGTCCACGCTTCTGTCTTCATCCTTATTTCCTTCTACAAAGTGTCACAAATCTTTTTCCAATTTCCTCTTGATTGTTGACTTCTTTCGGTCTTTACTTCATCTAGGTTTCTTCAAGATAGATTCTGATAATAACTTCCACATGAATTATTACCAGGGTTTGTTGATGTACTTCATCCTTTCATGTGTATTGTCTGACTTGTAGCAATCCTTATCTTGTTGTTCTTCCATAAGTATAGTTTCTCTTTGAAGAAATAGATATGCAAGATATGTACAGAAAACATGGTATGTACAAGAACTATGAAGAGTGTTGTTTACCTTGTCTTAGAAGAAGAAATTTGTTTCAACTTGCTTAATCTTCTTTGAAGGTTCCTTTTCTTTGAAAACTACTGCTTCATGTGTCTCCTTCCTTTTCTTCAGCTCGAGACAATGATTCTTGTAGTGACCATACTTTCGACAGTTGAAGCATTGTATTTCTGACATATCTTTCTCTTGATTTGGCTTCTTCCTTGAACCAAACTTCCTTTTGTTCCTGAAATGAATCTTGTTGTGAAGGCTTGATCATCATATTTATTTTGAGGTTTCTCTTTTGCACTAATCCTTGATTCTTCTTGTGCACAACAAGTCCAAAGTTCTTCGAATGTAGGATACTCCTTCCTTGTGTTCATACTTGCGGCAAATGCATCCCATGTCTTGGGAAGACTGTTGAGTACTATATTTACCAGTTCATTCTCTGAGATGATCTCTTCAATATCTTGTAGTTGATCTCTTAACTGAGAGATCCTCACAAAGTATGATGTTATGTTTTCATCATCATTCATCTTCATGTCATGGAGCACATTCTTTAGACTCATTACGTGTCCAATGTTTCTGACTGAGAAGAGGTTTGTTAGGGAATCATACATATTCTTAGATGAGTCAATATGGGAGATGTAGGGTATCAATTGGTATTTTATAGAGTCCACTATGATACTCATGGAATTTATGTCACTGTCTTTGAACTTCTCCATAACTGCAACATTCTGCAGTTCCTTCTCTTTTCCTTCTTCAAACTCTGGTTCCACGATCTTTCCTTTCACAATATCCAACACTTTATTCTTGTAAAGGATGAGTTCAATCCTTGTCTTCCATGCTATGAAGTTAGAATCCCCATATAACTTGTTTTCTGACTTCATAGAGTAAGCCATGGTTGCCTTGACTGGGTCAACCCTATATTTGACCAAAAACTCAAACTTGACAATTTTGCTTGCTAAGAGTACCAAGAGATGCACTAGGCTAGGGCACACTAGTCTATCTAGAAATTAGGTCAATCCCTTCACTTAAGGTGCCTCAACAAGAGGGTTAGGGTTTCTACAACTGCACCTACTCATAACCCTAGTGGTAGTGCTTTGGTAACTGCTCCTGCTAGAAACCCTAGTGGTAGTTCTTCAACGACATTATTATCCTTATGTATATGCTCCCTTCCAGTGGTTAGACTGAATGAAGGAGGTGTGGGCCCATAACGTCTCCCTCCTAGCTAGGATCATGGTGGGCCCATAACCTGTTAGAATATAATGGATGTGCTCGTTTAACCATACACAATATCACTATTGTCACCCAACCATAGGCTGAATCCACCCCCGAGCACCTTAACCTTGACAGAGAATCATTCCAGAAGAAAACCCTAGGCTAGATAGCCAAACAAAGGGTGGTGCACCATTCTCCAAGGATAGCGCACCAATCAAGAGCTGATAAGAGAGTCCAAACCATAACCAAGAGATATTCCAAGCCAAAACCAAAATCTGCTAGCTGCAACAGCTGCAACAACATCTTTCCTCCAAAATTGCACACAAACTGGCCAACTGCAATGTGCACAAGTGTTTCTTCTGCAGTTCTAACAATGCCTATCAAAATGAAGACTAGACTCCTGTATTTATACTATAACTAGAAAACTTATTGGGTCGACTTATCATTATGGGTGCCTATTTACTTAGTATATAATATTTCCTTTAGCCGACTTCTTCTCTTGGAGGCTAATAACCTAATACAAGTTATCCTCTTGAGCTGACTTATCTTCTAGGGTTATTAGCCAACTAATTAGGGTTTCTTCTTGCTTCCCAGAATATTCTATTGTCATCAAGTTTACATGTGGAGGTAAATACCTCCCTCAACTACCATAATATCAACACCTGTACTGTAATCTTGAAAGGAATGTGAGAGGGAAGATGAGGTCTAGTTAGCGCACCCCAATCAAAAAGGATGGTCTCATTACCTAGATGGGGTTTCGCGGGAAAAGGAGGAATGCCCCCCAGCATGGTAGATTTTGTATCAATGATAAAAACATGGGAAAGATCAGGTTTAATCTCTAGAGGGAGAGTAGAATCGACCGATGATGGGATCAAATCGACCACTTGGGTTTTATTCTCCAAGGGGAGAATGGGGTCGACATATGGAAATGGATCGACCGCTTGGATGTCACTCTCTAACTAGAGAGTGTGATCGAATGAGGATGGAATTAGATCTACCACTTTGGCACTCTTTAGAGGAGGAGTGGGATCGATCGATGACAAGACTCGATCGACCACTTTGGGCTCACTCTTTAGATGAAGAGTGGGGTTGACCAATGACAGAAATGGATTAGCTACTTTGGTTAGTTTCTCAACCGAGCATGAAACAAAATTGACCACCTGATCAACCAGACTAATCGGGGATGGAAAAGGATTGACCATTCCATCAACTAAGGATGGGTTGGGAGAAATTTGATGTTAACTAGTTGGAATTTGAATCTTTTCCAAAAGAGAAGAAGCCTCGTCTATACAAGGACAAAGGTGAGAGTAAATGATCACCTTATGCAAGGAAATTTGACAGTTCTCTTCTTCTTACCAACCTTAACATCACTAGTTGGAGGGGTGTCACCAACATGTCCAGCAGGGGCCGATGATGTGAAAGACCACATTTCTAAGACCTTGGGAAGATCAAGGAAATCCCTCATAAAGTGTTCACCCTTAGAAAGACTGCAAGGGAATTTAGGTTTTGGATTCTTTGGTGTAGTCTTATCAATCTCATCAACACTCCCAGTATGATTAATAGTAGTTGGTTGCTTGGATCCAACATCTGATTTAGTTTGAGGCTTGGTCCCTTCCTGGTTCTTCTTATTCTTCTCTTTTTGTTTCTTCTTCTTCTTATCAACCTGGCTACTCGCTTTAGATATTTCACTAGGTGAAGAAGGAGAAAGGGAAGGAGACCTGACGGGTGAAGAAGGAGAAATTTCGACATGAGGTTGATGTGTGGGTGGTGTGCTTACATATGAATCACTTTCTGCATTTGAGATTACCGGAGTGGAAAAAAACCATAGTGGTAACCCAACACACGTTAAAAATCTAGGAAGCAATCAAACAAACAAACCTTCACACAATGAATGCATTAGTTGGTGATCAAATCCAACATCGCGAGAACAATGTAAGAATGGGTTGAGATATAGCGGGTGGAAAAATTACGTTGATGGCCTACTTAACGGACTTACACCATGGTGAAATCTCCCACACATAATCGTGGGTATACCCTCCAAGGATCCCAAGTGAGTCTGGCCAATGTCGATTCCAGGTACCGTGAAGACTTGCCCCTCCACAGTCACCTCGTGTAAAGACCCTAAAGAGATAGGCTATTAAGGTTAACAATTATGACAATGATGCTTGGGGGAGCAATTGACAGTCTCATACACGTGCAAGGGCAGGGTATCTAAGCCCGAAATCGACTCAAGAAGGTCCCCACAGTATTTTCTTCTCAAGTGACCCCCAATAATACGCATAATCTCTACACCAAGACCAACAAAGCAGGGTGAGTAACTCTTCTAACCCTAATGTGACCTCGTGATTGACCCTTGTGTTAGAAGGGCTTCCCAAGACAAAATGTAGTAAATGGATTTCATCACTCCCTAAATCAAGATTCTATGTTTGTTTACATCTTTGGAAAGTTATCTTTCACACCTATTCCAAAGACCTACAACTAATCTAAAGTAGGTTTGCTACCAGGAAATATAAAAAATGTCTGACAAATTTTAGTTTAGTGCTTGATTTTAAGGTTGTTGTTTACTCAAGAGGAAAATGGCATGGACTAAATGATGTTTTGACCGACTCTAAACAATGCAAAGAAATGAGAATGCAAATATTTCACTTCGATGAAAGCTATATTACGAGAAGGAGAAAACATTTATCATTCCCAGATGCACAATGTCCCAAAATTTTATTAAACTCATCAATATCAATATCTTCAAGAAATGATTCAAAGAGACTGTACACCAATACACGATTATTGTCCCCCCCCCCTCGGCCATGAGGGGGAAATTTTTTTAAGAATTCAAGACCAAAAAATGCCAAAAACCATGCAATTTCACTACTTCAAATGCAAGCTAGTTTCACTACCCAAAAACAAGAATGCAACTATATTCTTTGTTTGATTCTAATGTATAAATAAATTAAAGGAAAATCCTTTGATGCTCCACTACTTTCAATTAAAATAAAGAGTCATATGGAGATGCAAAAGACACGAAGCAAAAAGGGCTTCAAACAAAGAATACACTCAAATCAATGAGAACTGAAAGAAAACAAGTATAAACTTGTTCTAACAAGAACTCAGTCAAGGAAAATTTTTTGGAAAGATATAAATCAAAGACCAAATGGAATAATACAAAGATCTCTGGACTTCCTTGTGACAACTTTCAAACAATCATATGAACGAGAAAGTATCAAAAACCAACTTAAGATCTCAAAGATGAAAAGTGATTCCAATACAAGGAAGAGTGATTCCAAAAAACCAAACAAAGAGTCAAAAACCCTTAGAAAGAAAATGGTTTCAATTTTTACAAAAGACACATACTGATAGAAAAAGTCCTGAGTAGGAGAAAAAACCAAAAACCACACCCAACAGAGATACCTCACAATTTTTCAACAGAAGGAAAAATTGGCGCTTTGGTTATATAGGCACTAGAGCATTGCAGTGCTCTGTAAACCACTGCAAGGGAGCACCAATATTGAAATTAGCGCTCTGGATGTAAGGGAAGAGGGGCGATGTTTTCTAAGAATGAAAAAGTGTGAACCCAAAAAACAAAAACTCGGGAAGGCTTGATCATCAGCCTGTGTAAGTTGACTTCAAGACTAACAACACATGTAAAAAGAGGAAAAAACACAATGAGTAGGATCTGAATAAAAGCAAAGACTAAAACAATACCAAGGAAGGAAACCAAAACTGAAGGCTTCGTTCCCCAGTGGAATCACCAATTTCTATTGTAGTAAAATTCCCCTGTGGATAAATGAATGTCCTCTTGGATCTTAGACCCCTATGACCAATATAGAAAGGTGCTAACTTTGAACACTGAAATTCTTTTAAATGAAGATAAACTATTCAAGGAAGAAGAATAAGAAAACATGCATACCTTTTTATGAAGTTTGTCCTCGCTCATTCCAGGTTGAGCTTGATCTTCAAGTCTTTCAATGAGTCCTACAATCCAATAAACAACGAAAACAAAGCATACTTCCTATTCTACAATGATTAGTTTAAAAATAGATTCATCCAAAGAGACAAGTCCATGCAAATGTACACAAAACTGAAGGAAACATGCCAATCACATGTATTAATGATAACAAAACAAGGTGCTTACAAAAAGTAGATGCATATGCAATAGCCTCACCAAGTCCTCCTTGTCCAACCCCTTGCTCGAACGATCCACAATCAAAATGACAATACTTTTCAATGATTATTCTCCCTTTTTCACCATGAGAATGCCTCCTTATATAGGCTTTTATAGGCTCAACCACCTTAGATATTCTTGGGATAAGTCGAGGATGTGACTCCATCAGTTCTGGGATTCCCCTTAGATCCAGCCTTGAACTTGGATTCGAGTGAAACCGACTCAGATGTTTCTTATATTTCCTTAGAGATAAGGGGGATTTGTCCCAAGATTTTCTCAACAGATCAGCGCTGCCTCAACGTTGGTCAGAGAGCATTACAGTGCTCCCTGCTAAGAGGGGAATGAGAGCTAGCTCTCCTTTCAAGTGGGCAGGGGAGCATTGATCTCCAAAAGTACTTTTAGGATGGTAATTCCTCAAGGTAAAAGCTTTTAAACTTCACCAAATTATATATTTCCTTCTTCTAACAAGTCTTAAAGGATGTCCCAAGTGTTTGTATGATGTTGCCTGTGATGCGACACATGTGAGATGAACATACAATGTTTGCGACACTTGTGACAAAAGTGCGACACTTTCGACAATGATAATGAGACATTGTCGAAGTGAGTAATTTTGACGTGTAACACAAAGGTGTTCTCAACTAGTTTGAATTTAAGTGCATGGGTTGTGGAACTCTATGCATTGTATTACCTTTTATAAGTGGGTCCAAGCTTCACCGAATCAGCCTTGACACCCATATAACTTCTACAATCAAACACGATGCCCAGTGATCTGACCTGAGGCGGCATGTCGACATCCCACGAACATGTGGCACCCCCTCATCGATCCATGTTGTCATTGATGTGGAAAAAGTAAATTATATGTGTCCCCTTAACATGTCTGGTGAATTCCATGTGTCCATGTGGCAATCATTCATTGTTTGGATGGTGTGGCACTCCACATGTAAGAGTTTAACTATCTACCATAATGAAAGAGATCATAAGAAGAAATTTAGAAAATGTCTGACAGCCTGATGATCTGGTGGTCGTTAACCTCGTATGACGCGGAACCAAATCAAGATAATATACTATTCATTGTGATCTGGGAGCTCTATGGGCAATGGTCCGGTGATCCGATATGACGTGGCACCTCCTGGTTGGTTGCATACGTCAGTTGATGTATGTTTTCCCTCAGATCATCGGAAGAGTTCGGGCTTAACCTTTCCAGTATATTTGATGTCTGAGATCTGAAAGAATATCAGCCATTGATATTATATATCCCAAATATGTTATGAGTCATCAATTTTATGTGTTGTGAAATCCAAATGGCTAAGACCTCGGTAACGTCATGTTGACGTCATATGACACACAGTAGCTCATCATTGATCCATACAAGTGCTAGCATTACAAAAGGACATGACATGTCTCACTTGGTTCTGGAGTTTTTAACCTATGTAATTGGGGTTTTGCAGGTGTACACATGGTAGTCACTAATTGGATCCAAATAAAGCTTTTTTGTCATGACATGTGGGAAGTTGACATAGCACCGGATTGGGACTATACAAGGATAATCTCTCGGATGTGAGGAACTCCCGGGATCCAGTGGTCTGACATGACGTCAACCTTACGTGTCCACTAGGTCCCATGGCTACGTGGCAGCCTTCTATTGATGTGTTTTGGTGTTGAAGTGGTAGTTGATGGTTGGTCTTGTCAGAGCTTCGTTGGCATTTGACATGGAATCAGATCATATCTAAGGCTTAGTGTTGTTAAATATTTCCCATCCATGATTCTGGTGGTCCGACACATCAGGACTTTCAATACAATCTTTGGGGCCATGAAAGGATAATGACCATTGATATGGGTGTGCTCCATGATGAGGGTTGTTAATTTTCAGATTGAGTGTTACAAGGAAAATATCTCTATGGATAGGGTAAACCACAACAGACAAAAATGACTGGAGAAATAAATTATATTCTCAAGTATGCTATGTAAACAAATATGCTAGAAAGACAAGATAAAAGGCCTACCTCGTCCAGACATTCAATGAAGTCCAATGTTGAGCACTTGACCCAAATAAATATACCTGCAACTAGTCCTCAACAACCAAGAAAAGCAATAATATGGTGATAATAAATTATGTTAGCACATTAAATAGCATAATCCATTAATAAACATGACAAATACACCCATGGAATAATAATTCAAATATTTGCAACATATCAATTGGAAGGGAAAATAGTATTTATATTAATATATAATTAGTAGAAGTGAAAATGTTACAGACTTCCATGTCGGCACGGTTCGGAACCGAGAAACTAAGTTCCTTCCAAGTGGGCCTCCACCACTTCAATCATCCACCAAAGGCAAACTCATAGAAGAGAGATAGTGGAGTTCTCAATCAAATAAGGGAAGAGCTTGGGGGTTGAACACTGTGTTCAGACTTAAAGGACAAAGGGATGCAGACTCAATATGAAGTAAATAATTTCTCCAGAGTAACTTTGCTCTTAAAGTTGAATTATTTCTCCTTTTCCATAGCTCATAATTGGCCCATTTATAGCCTTCAAATGGAACTGAAGGAACGAGTCGAAACATTTCCAGTATATGGAAGACCAAGGATCATAGATCTCCTATCGTGACATGGAAACTCGACACCAATTTTCATTTTTGGGCACAAATCCCTATGTACATGGGTTGTAGTGGTACAACTTGCGTATATGCATGTTGTATAGTAGTCAAGGTGCGTACATGTGCAAAAATATGTATTTTTAGCTCTGGGATTTACAAACAGGGATGACAAGTCTGCATAGGGAAATGGAAAAAGGCCTTCTGTGAAATATTGCATAGGGTGAGGCAAATCTTGCTATAACAGATGCCCCCTAATGTGTGAGGTCAGAGGAGTATCTACGATGGGTTAAATACATTATAAACAACCCAGAAGTGGAGTGATGGGGAACTAGCTAGAAGAACTAGTTGCTCATTATATTCTGCACTGACTTTGCATACATGGCTGCCAATTTTGAATTATACTGCAGATCCATGTGAAATATACCAAAAAACTATTTGTGGCCATGAATAGGAAAATAAAAATGCGGCTACATGCCAAAGGTTGTCATAGTCACGAACAAGGCCCAGTAGAACCAGTGTCAAAACCAATCTGAAGATATATGTATACAATGGGGTACAATCTGATCTCCCATGGTCACTGAAGTCATATGGGTATTGGTCCAATGAAAGGGAAGCAATAGCTTAGGAAAATTGTGGCCACATACTAATGTCTTCAAGTCTTCTACACAATCTGCCAAGTGTGCAAATCTACATTATGTGAATAAAGGAGTTGAGGTCGAACACAATGAGACATAGTTTAATTACCAATCATTGAGGTATATCATTAACAAACGTGAGACAGCCCCCCGATAATGAAAGTAGGTATCAAGGCACCGAGTACATTCTTACAAGTGTGAATAAAGGAGTCGGTGTCGAACACCTGAATAATCCATCGATGAGGAGACATTGATGTATTCCCAACTGTCGATGGTGAGAGAACCTACCACTAATGAATGCAAGCCTCAAGGTACTCATAAGACTCTAGGTCTCGTTTCTAGAATAGATGAGCTGAAGTCGATGGAAGGAGACCTGCTAAAAGGAGAGAATTCAGGCATCTCTCATCATTCAGCATGATGAACAAAGCAGGGGCTTCATGATTTGGAGGAAATTGGACAAAGAACATGTTCATGAACCAAAGACCATGTGTGTCTTTCGCATGTGCCAAGTGCAAGCAATACATGAAAAAGACCCTCTGAATAGAAGCCAATGAGGAAAATTGTTGACAAAGGCGAGGAAACCACCAATAGGGCTAATGGAATCCAAGACATTGCATGAATCCCAATGTGTAAATAGATTTCTTGTCGTCAAACACAAGAGAAACCACCCAGTCAACAACCAATGATGAAATGTCGCCTATTGGGTTCAAGGCTACCTACCAATGATGAAAGTAGGACCAGGGTGCATGATAGGACTATAGAATCATGTGATTATGAGACAAACTGAGGGTATGGCCAACATGCAAAGTCAATATTTCTGAGAAATGGTCGACACAGGTTTACATACTTCCTTTTAACAAGAGTAAGAAACATATGGAAGACTCTGGAAGCATAGACTCAATGATGAAACCATGAGATGCAGGAGGCATCAATGAAATTCTCCATAGGGACTGGAAGAGTAACCAGTCGGTAGCGAAGACTATGTAATGATATCATCTTCCTAAGGCCATGCTAAACCCAAAATTATGGTGACAAATGGACTCAATAAATTTGTTCTTTGTTCAAAGGCAATACTATTGCTGCCAATATAATATAATACTCCCTTCCCACCCATCGTTTTTTGTTTTTTCATAGACAAATGAATGCTATGATACAGAGGAGGAAACAAGTGTCACAAGTAAGCAAAACTAGTTCCAACAGTGGAACATACCTATGCTCAATGAAAGGAGATGCATGCGGGAGATGGACACTCAGGGGAATGTTCCCTACTAGGTATAGGGTGTCAAATTGAAAAGGATATAAACGAGGTTGTACTTAGTTGAGGATGCAAAATTGTTGAGGCAAACAGTTTATAACACAAAGCGAGAACCGGCTATAAGCTCAATACTGCAAGCAAGGGCATGATATGCAATCACAATTTAACACCAAAAAATTTCCTTTTTCATAATATTAGTCTACTTGGTGTGAAAAATGGATAAACTTGTACCAAATAGACATCCTTTCAAATCCAATTTACGAGTGTGAAAGAGACAAGTTTACTCGGCAATCTTTTCGCTTTTTGAAAATGAGTTGGAAAAGGGCTTGACTAAGACTCACGACCTTTCAATTCCAATTTAACGAGTGTGAAAGGGATAAATTCACTCGGCAATCTTTTTTATTTTTAGACAAGTTGGAAAAGAGCTTAACTCGGTCTTGCTTGGGAGTTTCTAGGTGGCAAGTCACGGGGGAGGCCAAGGCTCCCGTGATGAACTTCTGTGGAATGTCAGTATCTTATGAATAGCTGACATAATCTTGGGAAAACCCAAATCTCTCCAAGTCGAGGAGGATAAAGTTCTAGCGGAGGTTATCGTATCCATGATATATCGGATAATGTCTCTTACTTGAAAAGACATAGGTGGAGGCATTGGATACCCCACAAGACCATCCCAATAAAAGAGAACTTCTCCAGGACTTGGAGGGAGATCACTCAGGGAGAGTAAAACTCTCTCTTGTTAAGAAGGTGCAGTACTAGAAATGCTAATGACATGGTATAGAAAGTATAGAACTAGAATTAGAAAAGTGATATCAACCGAAAATTGCATCGGCATGACCACTTCTTCAACCATTGGTTGAATAGGATGTGAGACAACAAGGTCAAGAGATGCATCACCTCCAAAACTAGGAGTGGTGTCGGTCAAATATTGCATCGACCTGACCACTGGTTGAACAGGATGTGAGACAACAAGGTCAAGAGATGCATCACCCCCGAACATAGGAGAGGTGTCGGTCGAATATTGCATCGAAACGACCACTAGTTGAATGGGATGTGAGACAACAAGTTCAAAAGATGCATCAACCCCTAAAGGAAGAGGGGTGTCAGTTGAAGATTGCATCAGCATGACTATTGTATCAACCAAAGAAGGAACGGAGTGTGGGGAAACCACAAACGACTCAGAACTTGAAGGGCCCTCAAGTGAGAACTATGCTTCTGGTATTCTGCCAGTAGCAATACACAAACAAGTAAGGTGATTTCCTTCACAATTCCTACAAAGTAATATGGCCTTATGTCTGATACGTCTAGGCTTCTCAATCATATGAATGCCCCCAACATAACTTGCAGTGGTTGGTGACATCCCCCCAGCATGACTTGCAAAGGCTAGTAGACAATCTCTAACATGACTAGCAGAGGTTAGTGATGAATCTCCAACCTGACTAGTAGAGGTTGGTGATATAATGCCAGTATGACATGTAGTGACTGGACTTGTGGTGGTTGTGGGATGTGGCACTTGTGACCAAGGTTTTGGGAAAGACTAGTTTTGAGAAATTGTAGGCCAAGAAGGGTTCTGGTATACACCATGGCCTTGTCCAGTAAGATAGTATGCTCCTCCATACTAAGGGCATCGACATCGAGGAAGTCGCTTGTGAAGAGAAAGTGACATGACAAGGGTTACTCATGTGAGGATATGTGTTGCCCCCAGATGAAGGAACTTCGTGAAGGGGGTTGCCCATACTATAAGAATGATTCCCTTCGGATGAAACACCAGAGGTCAAATAGAGGTCTGCCATGGGAAACACGTTCGTAGGAATCAGCATATCGAAAGAAGGATAGGTGGACGGAGTGTAATAAGTAGAATGACCACACATTTGGGCACTTGCTCTTAGAAAAGTGGATTCGTAGGAAGGAATATTCCAACCTCTTACTGTAAGAGTTGTTTGAGGGATATGACTCCCACCCAACTAGAAGGGAGAATAAGGAGGCATCATGCCCCCAAACCCACAACTAGGATTCACAGAGGATGGCAAGTGCGAAGACATGTCTGGCATACCATGAGAAAAATGATTAGAGACCCAAGGAATTGATTGAGTACCATAATTCTACATACCATTATGAAAAGCATACAGATTCATCCCCATGAAATGAATGAACATCATGCGGGGGGTAGCGGTAAATGAGGGAGCCAAAGGAACTCCACTATCCATGATAATGAAAACTAAGTATAAAATCCTAAGGCCAACTAGTGATTAAAGAGCACACCAAAAATAATCAAATGGCCAATATGCACACAAACGGGGTAGAGTGGCTGAAAGGGGCCTCCCTCCCTAAAGAAGGTATGTCTCACCCAAGAGGGCCTGATACTCCCTGCTAAATATCTAAGGTAACAGAATCAGTTATAAGGGCCCTCGTGGGATTAACAACCAGTCGGTCAGATCCCCCTAGAGAGGCAATCCTCCATAAATGTTGTGTGTTGTCCAACTCTTATATGACCCAGGGTACCTGCAGAATAACCCCTGAAAGTAACCTATGTGGCACCTAAGTCAAGCAAATAAGAAACCAATGTATAATCGATGCACAAGCGAGCATTCGTAAGTCAAGTCCACCGTATGGGCATAGTAGCAAAGCCCGAAACCTTGAAAGTATTGTCTCTCATGGAGGTAAAGTCACTAGCAAGATCCCCAGATACGAATAGATCATGTTAGCACTAGAAATCACCTCTGGATTGCAGCAGAGGTAAGCCTAGTACCCATCAATTTCTTATGTCACAATAAATAAAATTAAAGGAGGTCGAATGGGAACAGACTCAAGAAAATATCGATTTAACTTAGAAATATGAACTAGGCAATGCATGAGAAAGTGATATCTTGATTTAACTTCAGTGAGTAAGATGTAATAAAGGGTGAGTAGGGGAAGAACAAGTGAGGAAAGTAGAGGTCTGTTATGGACATCCGGTTTTCCAGTAGCCTAAGGAAGAAAAATATTCAAGAACAAGATCCTCTTGGACCTAAAACTTCGGGAAACTAAGAGAACGCTACAACAACACTGCAATCGAACCTCCATTGCAACACAGTCATAGCAATTCATGTGAATCCTTAAATCATGAAACTCTTAGTATCAGATGTAAAAGAGTGGATAAACAAGTTGACTTAGATTAAACAAGAAGTCTCAAATCTTATTACATAACAGAGAACCAGAGTTGCATCAAAACATTACAATCGGGAGCCTAGCTCAACCATCGACACTAACAAAATATGAGAGAGACTCCTATATACTCAGAACAAAACAGCAAAATCCTTCTTGAGCCTTTACATTGAAGGAATTATGTCTGCATGCTTCCTGGCAGATGGTGCATGTAATCTCCTGTCAGACGTGAGCTTCAGTCAAATGCAAACGCGCTTCAGAATGGACTTGCAGAGGGGTCGACTTGCTGACAATCCTTCCTCGGGATTTCTATTTATGGTGGAAATGACGTTCAATTGCCACCACTTGCTTCAATAATTGCCTTTCTCGAGATCGGGGAGGCCCAAGTCAACTTTTCACCTACAGAACTTAGCGGCCTCAGCATTCTGCCATCTAGATCTGAGTCGGATGTTTACAGGGGAGGCCTGACAGTGCACGTGGGTGCGGACGAAGTGATTGGCGTGATAGGAATGGAAATTTGGAGGATAGATGGCCAGGTGGAAAGTCATGGATGGGAAGAGGATAGCGTGGGGGCCACAGAAGCGAGGGTTGAATTGTAATGGGATGAGAATATGACAAGGAGGTAGGGGGAAGGTTGTGAGGCGATACATAAGGGAGTGGGGACACGACATAGGTGGAAGTGGTGTGGAGTGAAGCAGTACAGGTGGCAGGAGATGAGAAGGGGAGATTTGATAGGAGGGATAGTGAGTCGAGGATAGGTGTGGGTAGATAATAGGGAGCAATGAGACAAGAGAAGGGACAGGCATATGAGAGCGCTTGTGGAAAACAGGTGGCAGAAGGAGCAGGAAGCGGTAAGGGAGAGCAGTAAGCAGTCTATTTGGAGGGGGGGTAGTGGTAAGAGGTATTGGGTGGGGGGGTCCGAGTTAACAAGGAAATGCCATGATAGTGGGGTCCCGCGCTCAAAAACCACCAAACTAGACACACACACACACCCCTCGTTAAATGTATAATGTCGAGAGGGTTTGATATGGATCTTGAGCCATAGATCTGAGCATGCCAAGATCAACCACTCAGATCCACACGCTTCTTACCACATCATGCCAAAAGGTCACATCATTCATCTAACTTAGGATAGAAACCATTTTGTGGGTTTTTTCCCCACTTTCTTTCATTTCTTTTGCTAAAATTCCACTTCCTAGGGAAAGCTCCCCCGATCAATCATGTGTGTTAGCATTAGGCTCCATGGGGGATAGATTCATCCCTGTGAGGCTTTGATAACTCTTATGTAGATTTAGTGCTTTACTATTGGGTTGGAATCATGTATAAAACCGAAAATAAAAGAAAAAAAAATATTTACAAAGAGGTGGGAGCCACTCCTGGCTCAAGTAATGAACTTCTTCAGAAAATGCCCATTTACAGGGCCACCAAAAACTTCATCACCCTCCAAATTCTGCAACCTGTAAGTGTTATTTGGAAATTTCTCAGAGATTTTGAAGGGTCTGATCCACAAGGCCTCCAATTTACCATGCTTGCCCCTGTACTGCTTAGGTGCATCCCACTTGAGTACTAGAGCTCTCGGTTGGAAATCCTCTTTCCTTAATTTCTTGTCAAAAGCCTGCTTAATCCTCTGTTGATGTTCATGTGCTTTGTCCAGCATCTGCTTTCTAATCTGCTTCACTTCTACCAGCTGTTGTATTCTTTTGATCATATCATCAAGCTCCCCTTGGTAGTCTTGGAATAATTCCTCCACCGGCAAGGTTAGCTGAGAAGGAAAGATACCCTCAAATCCATACACAAGCTGAAAGGGGAAGACACCAAGAGACCTCTTATTCGTCACCCTATCATCCCATAGAGAAAATTTGAGATTTGAATCCCATGCTTTCATGTTGTCCTCCAACAGTCTTTTAATAATTTTTATAAGGCTTTTGTTTGAAGATTCAGCCAGTCCATTCCCTTGGGGATAGTAAGGAGTTGCGTGAATTAATGAAATTCCAAATTGTTCATAAAATTTGATCAAAGGTCCAGCCTTGAAAGATGCAGCGTTGTCAATGATGATTTTTTTTGGACAACCAAATCTTGTTATAATGTCTTCAAGAAAACCAATGATTGCCTTGTGAGAATCACTCCTTGTGGGGATATCTTATATCCACTTGGTGAAATTATCTGCTGTGGTTAAGATCCATCCGTGTTGACCACTTGAAGTGGGATGAATTTCCCCAATAAATTCCAAGCCCCAGTGCTAAAAGGGTCTTGAAGCTACCACAGCCTTAAATGGAAGAGACTTGAGTTACTGCTTCCCAACAATTTTTTGACATTTAACACAAGCCTTAATTTTTGCACAGACATCAATAAATAGAGTAGGCCAGAAGTACCCGACCCTGAGAATTTTATAGGTTGTAGTTCACTAGAAATTATGTCCCCCACAGAGGCTGTCATGAAAATCAAACATAATTTTTTGGGCTTCCTTTGGGTCTAAACATATCAGAAGTACTTCTAGAGGGTGTTTCCAATACAAGACTAGTCAATAAGGCAATATCTGATTGCTTTGAGATTTAAATCTCTTGCCTTGTTTTTTCCCATACCATCTAGAGGTTGCAACTCCTGTAGAAAGAATATGATGTCTTTGTACCAGATGCATCCTGCCAATGGAGTGATGACTTGTGGACCTGAATGAGACAATTCAACTTGCTAATTTTCTGAGCAGGCTCTGATGAAGTTGACCCCCAATTACTTTCAATTTGACTTAGCCAGTAACTTGGCTATACCTTAGCCTTTAACTAGTTTGGTAGGATTTATTTCTAGATCAAACTCAAGGATTTTGGCAATCCACTTGCTCCTTCGTCCATCTATGTCAGGTTGAATGAGAATGTCCTTCACAAAAGATAAAGGAACATATGCAATGATATTTGAATGCAAAACATAAACTTTGAAATCTTTGAGAGCTCTTACCAAGGCATAGGCCTGTTTCTCCATGATGTCATATTTCACCTCTGCATCTCTTAGTGCCCTACTGAAAAATGAAATAGGTTGCTCCAACCCTTCAGCTTTTTTCTGTAATAAAATAGTTGCCATTGTATCAAAAGAAGCAAAAAAAAAAATTAGAAAATCTTTGGAGCAATGAGGACTAATAAGAACAGGTGCCTCAGTCAAGGCCTTCTTGATTTGTTCAAAATAATTTCTGGACTCGGTTGTCCATTTTACTTCATTTCCCTTCCTGAGCATGGTTGTTATGTGCTTTACCATTTCACCAAAATTGGAAACAAACCTTCTCAGGAAATTAATTTTTCCCAAGAAAGACTGGACTTCTTTCCTAGATCTCGGGATTGACAAGGCCTGGATTGCTTCTACCATGCTAGGATCAGTCCTGACTCCCTCATATGATACTATGTGCCCCAGTAATTTCCCCTCTTTCATGGCAAACAATTATTTCTTGGGATTTAAGGAAAGGCCAAATTTCCTGCATTTTAAGAAGACCCTTTTCAAATGTTCATAATGTTCTATATCGGAGTTGGAAAAAAATGTAATGTCATCCAAACAGATGACCAAAACTTTATCCCTCTCTCCAATGAAGGCGATGTCCATGGCTCATTGAAAGGTTCCCCATGCATTCATCAATCCAAAGGGCATCTTAGCATACATGAATGTACCCCAAGGAGTGGTGAAGGTGGTTTTTTCTCTGTCTTCGGGCAGGACAAAGATTTTATTATAGCTTAAAAAACTGTCAATCATGGATATCCTTAATGCACCAGTCACCCTATGTAATATGTGTTCCATCTTCGACAAGGGGTAATTGTCCTTCTTTGAGCTATTGTTCAAGTTTCTAAAATCGACACAAAGCTTGATTTCCCAACTTTTATTTCTCACTAGGACCAAGTTGTCCACCCACTTTGAATAACTCAATGGCACGATGATCTGGGCATCCAGTAGCTTCTTCACCTCTTTCTCCATGATTGGCAGCAGCATAGGATTTATCGGCCTCAATTTCTACCTGAACGAATTAGTTTCCTCCTTCAGTGAGATTTTATGCTCAATGACACCTATGTCATAAGTCCTAAGATATTCATATTTCCATGTGAACACATCATCAAGCCCTCTCAATAGCTCAGCATGTTCGGCCTTCTTCTCCTTTGAGAGGTTTCTTGACAACTTGACAAACTTAGGATTTTTCCCTGTACCAATGTTGCATTCAGATATGTCAGCATCATCAAGCGGCCTTCTAGTTTTCACTGCCACATCGTTACTGTCAAAAATTATTTCCAAAGGAATTAGTCCCTTCGGAATGTGATTGCTTGGTAACTGCAAAAAAAAACATCAGTATGGAGATCATTTTCAGAATCATGATCTTGATCTATGTGTAATGTAGAAAATTCATCAACAGTTTCCAGGAACCTCTTGATTTCAATATCACCCTCGAATACCTTCCAATGTTTGACATTGTCAGGTATAGAGGGTCTATATTTTACCTCTACATCATACCTGAGTCTAGGTGGAAAAGGGAATCTGAAATTTCTTGTTGAAATAGCCAAAGAATCATCCACTGTGTTCCCCTCTCTCGGACTAAATGAAATGTTGAAAGCTAGGAAGAAACTGTCAACTAGGTCCCACACTTCATTCCTATAAGATCTGAGTCTAGGATACTTGGCTTGGTAAATATTTCTGATCAGATTGATAACCAAATCAACATCTACAAACACATATATTTCTTTAATTCCCATATCTTTTTGCAGCCCTCAATCCCAAAACAAGAGCTTCGTACTCTGCCATGTTATTGGTGGTTTCAAATTCTAATTTGTAGGACAGAGGTGTGGTCTCTTGAGCAGGTGAAATAAGGACTACTCCAGCACCAGCACTCACCCTAGATGAAGCTCCATCAAAAATCATTTTCCAAACAATGTTGATGGGAGAGGGAACTTCAGGAAGAGTGGTGGACTATTTTCTGAGTTTTAGAGGAGATTCGGAAGCATCAGTGAGTTGTAATAAAATAGACCCCAAATTAGTATCAAGTGAAAAGATAGGATGGTTGGTGGGGTTTGTCTCACCGCTAATAATATAAGACAACTGAGCTTCCCTGTAAAGTCTTATATGCTCCCCCTGAACACAAGAATAGTATCATAGGTGAGGTCCATTTGAAGGGTTCCTCCAAGTCTTTTTATCCATGATCTTGAAAAAAGCATGCCAAACTTGGGAGGGACATGAACTACCACAATATCCATGACCACACTTTTCATTGGAAGCTGAAACAAGGTCACAACTAGGTCTTTGATGACCCCCAGACATGCGCTTTCCTAGAGTCAAATGAATACAAATCATGATAAGATTTTGTGATTCCCAATCCCAATTCTTCCATGACAATTTTGGGCATGAGATTATGAGAAGCCCTTGAATCCATCAAAAAATTATGCAGCACCTTATCATGTATGTTTAGTGATGTGTAGAAGGGAGGGGATGAATCATCTCTATGTTTTTCCATTGGACCTAAGATGACTGTTGGATTTTCATCTTGCAAATTGATTGAGTCTATGGGATGATTTGAGAGTTCAAGTAGTAGCAGTTTAGATATGCTTCCTTTGAAATCTTCATGCTTGACCAGCTCTGAAATGGGTATAGGGATTATAATTTTTTGAATTTCATACTCAAAATTAAAAGGGGATGTGGACTTTGGAATTTATTTCACTTCTGGGACTGGAGTTTTAACCACTGGAGAGGGGATTTGAACTTTCTTACATTTGTCATCGTCTGCTACATCTTTAGCAGGCTTTTCTGCTATGCTAGGTCGATCAAGAACATCATGATTTCATTCTTTCTTTTTGGACCTAAGGTTGTATCTGTTCAGGTTGTTGTTGGCCTTGTCCCCCTTGCTCAACTCATTTAATTAGTTGTCCATGAGAGATTCCTCGTATGTTGATTGAGTCAAGTGATGGAAAGAGGATGCGTCCCCAAGATAGTGGATTTCCGGATCGAAGTCTTCCTCCTCTCCATCATTATCTTCAACAAGGTTTTTTTTAGAGGGGTCTAGATTTTCTGATCATCTCTATCTCTGTTCCTCTGTTCCCTTTGGAAAATATGAGGAGCATTTTTATTAGGCCTCCTGAAGTTTCCTCTGTTATCAGCATTTTGAGGATTTATGTATGTCTTCTTCCCTTCCAACTCCAATCTTTCCATTCTAGCTGAAAGTGATTTTAGTAGCTTGGTTACCTCATCCATTTGAGGGGGAGCAGTGGGGGAACTAGAGGTTGAAACTTCAGACCTCCCCTTTCCTCCATCTCTATCATCCTTACCCCTGAGTTTGTTCACTGCCAAAATGTTCAATTCCACTTCCAAGGATGCATCTTTCATATGAACCAAGGAAGTGGCTCTTCTTTATGTTAATAGGAGGAAAAAATCAAGGTCAAATGAATTAGCATAAGTAATTCTAGCAAAGGCTTTTGTAGGCTTTATCTCAGCAAGGATCTTATTGTACATTTTGTTGAATCTTTTGGAGAAATAAGAGATAGATTATCCATCTTTTCTCCTTAGGGACCCAAACTCTATGATATAATACATAAAGTCTTTTTTACCCCCCCATTGTCTCAAGAAGACATCATCTAAATCCTCAATCCCAACAATGGATCCAGGAGCGAGGGCCCTGAACCATTTCCTAGCCTCTCCATCAAGGCTATGGACAAAAATCCTCATCCACACATCCTCATATATGATGACATAGTTGTCAACATAACTGTAGAAGGTTGTTAGGTGCTCTTTTGCAATTATATCTCCCTCGCCTGTGAACTTAGGTAGTTGCTTAAGGTAGCCACCAGCAGGAAGGGAATTTAGAGGTTGAGATAACACGAGAGGGGTGTATCTAGAAGCTACTATAGCATCCATTCTGTTTCTAAGTGGATTTTCTCCTGCCATTGGAGTATGAATAGGAGGAGAACCAGGAGGGGATGGAGTTAGAGCAGGAGACATTGGGACTGTAGTTCTGGGAGAAGGAGGAAACAACTGAGTATCTAGGTCGAAGACTACAGAGCTGGGGGGAATAGAGGCTTATCCTAGAACAACAGGGGAAGGGATAATAAAACCTAGAGTGGGAAAATATCCTAAGGTCCTCGGTCTAAGCTAGGGAACAACCTCAAGGGAGACGGGAGTTTCAAAACTTTATCCTTCCAAATCGAGGCCAAGGGAGGAGAAAATAGTAGGAAAACTCCCAAAATTTAGGGCTCTAGAAACTCCAACAGACGATATAATAGGAGTATGAGAAGCAACTAATGGATTTTCAAAGGGAGGATGATGAAAATTACCAGAATCACCTGGTTCAATAGCTAACGTACCTTCTTGAGGGGTCTTTTCCCTTCTGATAATTTTCTCTA
Organism: Picea engelmannii; assembly: GCA_009831015.1. Classification (NCBI taxonomy): domain Eukaryota; kingdom Viridiplantae; phylum Streptophyta; class Pinopsida; order Pinales; family Pinaceae; genus Picea; species Picea engelmannii. The sequence continues at coordinate 430,046 of ML776596.1, read as the reverse complement.
GATCAGCTTTGGGTGTAGCTAGAGGTAGATGTGGGTGAGACCTCATGTGTCTACCTTTTGGAGCCAGCTGAAATAGTGGATTTAGACCAGTGGATTCATCATACAATGGAGTCACTAGGTGCAAGCTGTAATCTTTAATGGTACTGAGTTCTAATGCACCTTCAGAATCAGTAAGATTTTTCGTTCTATCCCAGGGAAAATATTCAATCCGTCCCCGGCAGTGGCACTAGAAATGTTAGCACTAAAAGTCACCTCTGGATTGCAGAAGAGGTAAGCCTAGTACCCATCAGTTTTTTATTTCACAATAAATAAAATTAAAGGAGGTCGAATGGGCGCATACTCAAGAAAATATCTCTTTAACTCATAAATCTGAACTAGGCAATGCATGAGAAAGTGAGGTATTGATTTAACTTAAGTCATTAAGTTGTAATAAAGGGTGAGTAGGGGAAGAACAAGTGAGGAAAGTAGAGGTCTTCTATGGACATCTGATCTTCCAGCAGCCTAAGGAAGAAAAAGCTTCAAGAACAAGATCCTCTTGGACCTAAAACTTCGGGAAACTGAGAGAACGCTACAACAACATTAAAATCAAACCTCCATTGCAATCACAGTAATTCATGTGAATCCTTCAATCATGAAAATCTCAGTATCAGATGAAAAAGTGTGGATAAAGAAGTTGACTCAGTTTAAACAATAAGTCTCAAATCTTATTACATAACATAGAACCAGAGCTGCATCAAAACATTACAATCGAGAGCCTAGCTCAACCATCGACACTAACAAAATATGAGAGAGACTCCTATATACTCGAAACAAAACAACAAAAGCTTGCTCGAGCCTTTGCATAGAAGGAATTACATCTGCATGCTTCCTGGCAAATGGTGCATGTAATCTCCTATCAGACGTGAGCTTCAGTCAGACACAAGCGTGCTTCAAAACAGACTTGCAGAGGAACCGACTTGCTGACAGTCCTTCCTCAGGATTTCTATTTATGGTGGAAACAACATTCAAACACCACCACTTACTTCAATAACTACCTTTCTCAGGATCGGGGAGGCCCAAGTCAACTTTGCACCTAGATAACTTAGTGGCCTCAACATTCTACCATCTAGATCTGAGTCGGATGCTTGCAGGAGAGGCCTGATAGTGGATGTGGACACGAACAAAGTGATTGGCGTGCTTGGCATGGAAAAGAGAATGAGAGATGTCTAGGTGGATAGTCGTGGATGGGAAGAGGAGACTGAGGATAGTGTGGGGGCCACAGAATTAGGGGCTAAAGTGTAATGGAACGGAGGTGATGTGGCACGAGAAGATGACAAGGAGGTAATGGGAAGGTCGTGGAGTGATAGGTAAGGGAGTGGGGACATGACACAGGTGGAAGTGGCATGGAGTGAAGTGGTATAGGTGGAGGGAGATGAGAAGGGGAGATGTGACAGGAAGGACGGTGAGTGGAGGATAGGTGTGGATGGATAATAGGGAGCGATGAGACAGGGGAAGGGACAGGCATACGGGGCGCTTGTGGAAAACAGGTGGCAGAATGAGCGGGCAGCAGTAAGGGAGAGTGGTAAGCGGTCTACTTGGAGGGGGGGGTAGCAGTAAGAGGTATTGATCGGGGGGGGTCCGAGTTAACAAGGAAACACCATGATAGTGGGGGAGGCGTGCTCAAAAGCCACCAACTCGGACCCCCCCATTACAGGTAGAATGTCGGGGGGGGTCCGATATGGATCTTGAGTTGTATATCTGAGTGTGCCAAGATCAGCCACTCGGATCCACGTGCTTCTTACCAAATCACACCAAAAGGTCACATCATTCATCGGACTTAGGATAGAAACCATTTTGTGGGTTTTTTTCCCACTTTCTTTCATTTATTTTGCTAAAATGCCACTTCCTAGGGAAAACTACCCCGATCAATAATGTGTGTTAATAGATCCCTAGAAATATCTATGACACTAATAAGGTATCGGGGGGATATCCCTTCAACCAACATCGCATGACCTCGTGATTGACTCCGATGTGAGTGGAGCCTCCTTATATTACCAATTATACAATGGATTTCTCCACTCCCTTTGTCAGACACATATGTTGATTTAATTGCCTTGGAGAAGTTTACTCACAAAATCTTATTCCAAGGCACTAAATCCTAAGCTAGTTTGTGAACCCTAGAAAATAAAATCATGACTAATCAATTTTAAATTATAGCCTTAATTTTAGTGGTCGTGCTTACTCAAAAAGTTATGGTAGTGAAACTCATGATGTTATGACTCAGCAAGAAAAGTAAATATAAGTATAATGCAAAGTCGTAACTTCAATTCTCAATGAATGATATGCTTCTTAAAACAAATGCAATTTTCAATTTCAACTCTGCAATTCTGACGTAAAAATGCAATCTTTCATTACATGCACTAAGCCAATTATAAAGACTCAAAAGATCAAAATTCCAAGCAATGCAAAATGCCTAATATTTTTGTATTTTCAATATAAGAAAAATGAAAATGCATGGACTGAATAGCAACTTGATATATAAAACTCTACTGTGTATAGAAATAGACAACTCAAGTAGGATACCAAGCAGCAAGACACCCATCCCAACGTACAAGGACTATCAAAATTAAAAGGTGATGAGAAATACTCCACCCAAAAATTCAACCCCAGACAGGTTTCCCGTCATCCCATAGGCACTTAACAGTCACTACAGAGACCCAAGAAGACTCAAAAAACATCAAATCCCACCCAGCAACCACCAAATCCAACAACCAAGCAAAGAAGGTTGATGTACGTGACTTTTCAAGGAAACAGAGCCTATGTACACAACTTGAGAGGGACAACCTGCGTATATACGCGATTGTCAAGACAAAAACCATGTCTATGTTTCAAAAACAAGGCTAGGCAAGGGAGAAGGCTGAAAAACTCAGACCCATAGTGAACAAAGGTTGTCAATCAATTATATGAAAAGAAACGCAATAGGAATGAGAGAAATCTAAGGAGAAAAGTACTGCAAACCTAAGAAAGAAGATTCAATCCCCAGTATGGTCGTTAACTCTGTTATAAGGAAAATCTCTCTATGGCTAGGGTAAGCCACAACAGATGGAAATGACTGCAGAAATCAACTATATTCTCAAGTATGCTATGTAAACAAATATGCTAGCAAGACAATATAAAAGGCCTACCTCGTCCAGACATTTGATGAAGTCCATCGTTGATCACTTGACCCAAGACAATATACCTGTAACTAGTCCTCAACAACCAAGCAAAGTAAGCATATGGTGATAATAAATTATGTTAGCACATTCAATAGTATAATCCATTAATAAACATGACAAATACGCCCATGGAATAATAATTCAAATATTTGCAAGATATCAATTGGATGGGAAAATAGTATTTCTATTAATATATGATCAGCAGAAGTGAAAATGTTACAGACTTCTATGTCAGCATGGTTCGGAACCGAGAGACTAAGTTCCTTCCAGTTGGGCCTCCACAAATTCAATCCTCCACCAAAGGCGAGCTCATAGAAGAGAGGCAATGAAGTTCTCAATCAAATAAGGGAAGATATTAGGGTTTGAACACTGTGTTCAAAATTAAAGGACAAAGGGATGCAGACTCAATATGAAGTAAATAATTTCTCCAGAGTAACTTTGCACTCAAAGTTGAATTATTTCTCCTTTTCCATAGCTTGGAATTGGCCCATTTATAACCTTCAAATGGAACTGAAGGGCTGAGTCGGAACGTTTCCAGTATATGGAAGGCCAAGGATCATATATCTCCTATCGTGACATGGAAACCCGACACCAATTTTCATTTTTGGGCACAAATCCTGATGTGCGCGGGTTGTAGTGGTGCAGCCTGCGTATACACATGTTTTATAGTAGGAAAGGTGCGTACATGTGGAAAAATATGTATTTTTAGCTCTGGTATTTACAAACATGATTGACAAGTCTGCATAGGGAAATGGAAAAAGGCAATTTGTGTAAGATTGCATAAGGTGAGGCAAATATTGCTATAAAATTGAGCTCCATGTTTATTGAAATACCTACATGCAAACATAAATAAAATCTTAAAACATTATACAACATAGCTTAAAACGAAATACAATGAATTAATATAAAATGCGAAAACTTAAATATGAAATCAAACTTAAATAAAATTGAAAAACAAAACAAAGGAGATAAACCTAATCAAGAAAAAATTTAAACTAAGCCCGAAAAATTAAGAAATAAACTAATATAAGACTCAAAAAAGTCTAAACTAATAAAAATTTTGAATTTTTTATTAGAATTTTAACCTATGTTACAACAGATTACTTTTCATTAATATGACAGACATATAAATACATGATCATGACCTTTGTATTCATCTTCCAAGAGGTCTCTTAGACTCCTGGTGAAGGTTCATATCACTTGTCTTTTCATAGTCCTTCTCAAGTGAGGAATACCATAACCCTAACATATTAGGTTTCCAACACTCTTTTCCTCGGGAACATGTACAAATGTGTCACAACCAAAGACTTTGAGATGTGAAATTTAAGGATTCTTACCAAACAATACCTCATGTGGAGTCGAGTCGACTAGCCTTGATGAAGGAGACCTAATTACCAAATATCATGCAGTTTTGACTGCTTCTTCCCATAATTCATGTGCGATCCCGACACCACTGAGCATGCTCCTTGCCCTTTCCATCAACATCCTATTCATTCATTCAAAAAATTCATTTTGTTGGGAGGTATATGGTGTGGTATTTTGGTATGCTATTCCATATTTCTTGCAAAACTGATCAAAATACCATCCATAAAACTCATGTCCATTGTCAGTTCTCAACACATTCATATTCTTATCTATCATCTTTTCCACAAGAGATTTAAATTCTTTGAACTTTCTAAAAACCTCATATTTCTCCTGAGGAAATATAGCCATGTATTCCTAGAGAAATCATCTATGAAGGAGACATAATATAGAGATCCTCCAAGTGAAGGGACTAGTATAGGCCCAAACACATCACTATGTATCAATTCCAAAATTCATTTTTCCCTTGTAGCTTCATATGGGAATCTCACACAATTTTGTTTTACATATATGCAATGTTCACAAAAATAGACTTCTAAATTAAAATTAGGAAAAAATTCAACTACACCTTTGTTGTGCATAGTTTGAATTCCTTTTTCCCCAATGTGTCACACCCTCTGGTGCCATAATATGGTCAGGTCGACTTGACAAGGAATAATCAAGTCGATCATAGTTGAGTCGGTTGCAGTCGATTCGGACATAGTCGAGTTGACTTCAGGAACAATTGTATTGTTGCATCCAGTCGAGTCGGCACTTCCCAACAACTTGTACATGATTCCAATCTGAACACCTCTTATCCATACCATCGATACCCTAAGAATTTTACATGTATCCTTATGAAATAAAGTGTACACACTTGCATCACTCATTTTTCCAACATATATTATATTTCTTCCCAAACCAAAAATGTGTAGCACACCTTGAAGGGTTCTACTCCTCCCATCTTATAGTATCAATCAAAATCTTCCTCATCCAACAATTTTGGTTGTCAAGTTGTCCCCCAACAATACATCTCCTCCTTCATATCTCTCATATTCACAGAACCATTCTCTATGAGGTGTCATATGGAAAGATGCACCTGAGTCAGTCAACCAAATATCTTTCTCCAACTATGTATTGGTTGATGCCAGATACATATCTCCTCCTTTGTCTATAGAAATATTTTCTTTAGTCAACTGATTACCATCAAATCCAAAACTCTTCTCACCATTCTTCAACTTGCAATCCCTTTTGTAATGCCAAGATTTACTGCACTTCCAGCATCTTCTCATTGATTGAAATGGGGATTTATATATACCCTTAAACTTAGACCATTGACTTGAGAATTTAACTTTACCTCTATTGATTGGTCAAACTCTCACCATCAAAGAATCTTTGGTTAATCCTTCCATGTTCTTTCACTTCATCTCCTTTGACAGTAGAGATGCTACCACTTCTTCAAGTGTTAATTTGGTTGTATTAATCCCAATAGCCACAGCTAAGCTATCCCATGAATCTAGAAGAGAACACAACAAGCTAATACATTTCTCATCCTCAGTGATTTTAATATCCATTGACATTAATTGACTTAGCATAATATTGTATTTCAATTTATACAAGCTTCCAAACATATCCCACAATATCTTTGCAATGTATTTTCTTGAGACATTTATCAATACCAAATATGCAAGACAAAGATGAATCATACTCCTCACCTTCATGTCTAGTTTCTCCCATTCTTTCATTGGCATGCCCATCAGAATTGTTCTAGGATCCACTGTGAACCATTGTTCTCAATCTAAAAGGAGATATTTGATTTTAAGCTTCCACAACTCAAAATTTTGGCCATGAAATTTTTTAATCTCTATCCTCAAAATGATTTCCATTTTTTCAAGCACAAATTAAAGATCATTTCCTTACAACTCCCATTGGCCATAGGTTTAGTTAAAATCCATGATCTTCTTAACCTTGCTTTGATCCGACTTGTACAGAGCAACAAAATGTGATTTTCTACCACTTGTTAGAATACACTCACACGAAACCAACCAGGAAAGAGAATACATAATTAAACAAAATATAATCAATGAAAATCACACACAATACATTGATATTTTACCCTGGAAATCCTTAACCAAGAAAACCAACATTCCTTGAGTTACTCCCACTCTCTTGTTGTATTATTCATTCATATAATAAATAGTTACATGACTAACCTTGGTCCACACCAAAGACACAATCATCATCCTACTCTCTTGAGTTTGCACAAGAACAACCCTCCAACTAATTATTCTTACACATACATGGCCATTACGCACCTATAAATTTGAGAGTTTCAATCACCTATGATTGTATTACATAATGCCATATTTATAGGATTTACAGCATGAAAAACCCTAATTCATGGTGTCCAAAAATGGTTATAGATCAATGCATATGATTGGATGAAATTCCATGAATCTCAGGATTTTGTGACATACAACTACCCAGTCAACCTTCAGTCGATCTTCTAGTTGGCTACCAATCGACCATTCATTCAATATTTCTTTTGACCTCCTATTAACCTCTAGTCGGTCTTCTAGTCAGCGACCAATCGATCTTCTTATTGACCTCTTGTCGACCTCTAGTCGGCTTGAGTTATCGACCTGACCTTTGACTTAACCCAACCATCGACTCGACTTAACCATCCAATCAAACATTTACCTAATCGATCAACCTAGACTAGAAAGTTGATTAACTGAGTTTACAGTGAAAATAATATTACAAACCAACACCTTCATCCACTAGCCTTTAGTCTACCTTACGATATGTCACATATGTGAACCATACTTCTGGTTCCCATGGAACTGATAATGGGCTCACTATCCCATATTCCACCACCTTATCTGGTATTGATGACTCTAGTTTCCTTCGTTTTCATCTCGATGAAGACATTCTAGAGTCCCTTACCCTTCATATTACCCTTGGGTTGATCTCTCTCATCATTCCTACTTTTCACCACATCGTCATAGTCCCTTTGACTGATATGTTGTTGAATCCAAAGATTTTATGGATGATAATTTGTTCACCATATCCACAAACAATCCTTGGTATGGTGACATTTTAACCTATTTTCAACCCATAAGTTGAGTCTCGCTGACTCATATGTAAATAATTGATTTGAAATCCACGTTTTCCTTTCTAAAACTACATCCATAATACATATGTATATGTCCATCATATGTGGCATGCTACATATACACATAGTAGGAGGCATCATTCCCACCTACCCATACTTGATCATCACCCCCCATCATCCTCCAATTGGGTGGGGGTCTCATGCTTGGGGGCATGATGGTCCCTCTGGCCAATTTTAGAGTTGATCACTATCCACTCTATCCCTAGGCCCCAATGGCCTAGGTTGGTTAGACCCACCTCTCACCATATGAGTTGTTTATCTAGCCAGCCTTATAAGTGCAATATCTACACATTACATATAGTTAATGATCAATACAACATATTGAAACATTCTACTCTATGAAATTCAAAAACAAATTGGTGATTCCATACTTACCGTCAAGTCCCCATGTTCGTCCTGATGGGAGGGTAACTCTAGAACCTCCCCATGGTAGTTCATTCCATCATCTAGATTTCAATTGATGTACCATTTGTGCCATTGGAAACATTTTTCTAAGCCTTTCTTAGAATTTTTTGCTTCGATACTTCACCAAAAAGTCATTTTTCCAAGAATCATTAAAGCATGCTTGTTTTCTTATGAATTCCTGCATATTTGTCTCAATTAATTGAGCATCATTACGTGTGGGTCTATGTTGACTTATGTGTAGGAATTCCCCATGGATAACCTCTTTTATTCATAGATATGGGTCTCCTCCAGACCTTAATTTCATTGTCATTTAACATAATTTAACTCCCTTATGTTCATTTCATTTTCCTTTCATTCCCTAGAAATTGCATGTAGGACCCCCCTCACTTGGGTAGACAGACCAGCCCCTCCATATTTTGAATTTTCCATGTACCTAGTGATAGATCCTTCATCACATGGGTGCCTTAGAATAGTGACCTTTGTTTCATTTCAATACCCATGACGTTGAATCCTCTTAGGGATTGGGAGTCCAATTAGTCTACATCTCATAGTTAATCCACATGCATTTCTTATCATCATGTTGATAGCCATTCCCTCTATACTCCCCCATTTTTTTTTGTATTTTTTGAACAATCATGTATCATAAGCCCTCCAATTCATCTATATAGTGATAATTATTCATTTTTGTGCCACCATTCACCCACCCCCAAGGATATTTCCATTAATGTCCCTACCTTTGATCACTTCCATTTACAATTTTCACCTTCAACACTATCGCCATCTGGTTTTTGGGGGGGGGGATTTATCTCCTCATTTCCCATATATATCTTGATTTTATGTCCACTGGGTGGGATTATGATTGGATATTGTGTCTCTTGACACATTGGTTATATTTGTTGTATTCTCTTTTTGGTACTACATATATTACCCTTTCCTCATGGAACCCCCTTTGGCAATACCAGGAGGGCCTTATGCTTTTATAGTACTTGGTTCAATTTTGGTAGCATCCATTTTTTTCCCTTGTTCAAAGCATATGTGATGAGTCACATTTATGTCCCATGGAGTCTATTCATTTCCACACTGTGTCTTGTTAAAGTCTTTCAGCACCTTTGTGAGTTGTATCCATCCTATTTTTCCTAGATTCGATCTCTAGTAGTCCATGTGATTTACGAATGTGTATTTGAAAATCCCTTTGCCTAGTAATTGACCATCCCTTGTGGAATTATTTTAGTCATTGCTAGGTCAGCCTTGCATTTATGCTATGAATAAGGAAATTCTTTAGTCCACTTCTCATTACCTTTCCATCCACCTTTGGTGTTAGTCTCTGTCAGTCACACCGTACTTTCTAACTTGTTCTATATTCAAGGATTCATCATTTCTTTGGTTTCAGAAAATGTTCCCCTATAAAATTCAACACATGTATTATAGGGGTCTCGTTTAGCCAATTGTGTACCTTGTATTCATCTTTGTCCTTGGTAGGCACCTCAAACCAAATAGAGAGAGTCATTAGTGGTATTTGACTTGGTTGTTTCTCATATGTTTTTCGTCAGCTCATCATCGCATGCTTGAGAATCATACACTTGATGGTTTAGTAATCCACTTGATTGTACTAGTTCCCTAAACATGTGTGAGATGCATCAAACCTCACAAGGGGGTTTCCCTTACATAGTCCCCCACATGTTCCAACATGAGCATTTGATTCCAAAGATATAACTTCACTTGTTGTACTTTGGATACTGGGCCTAAGGAACGCCTTTCATTTTCGAGTGTCAGTGGAATCTCCCTATTGACATTAGCACCTTCATTATAGGGGTTAGTCTCATGTACTCTAGCACCCATCCACCTTCTTGATGTGTTTCCTTGGACCAAGCTAATGGATTCATAATTTGTCTCAAACATGGTAGGGTTGCATGTGCTTGACTACAACTCATCACTACATTGTTGAGATTCATACATATATCCATGATCCAGCCTTAGATGCAATTATTGGGATTTTATTAGCTCAGTTCCACCATTATCAGAGCGTTGAGTTCAATATTCCCTTTAGTTAGCTAATTTTAGATCTCCAAATATCATTTCATGTTTAGCATGGCTTCTTAGGTTGTTTCCATTCCCACTCCCCCAAGGGATGGGCCATTAGTTCTTATGTACCTAGATTTATAAAAATTATGATGTAGACCTAGCACTTCTTGATCCAAACATATGTATATGGGTCCAGTTAGATCATTATATTTTACTTTGGCTTTCTTTTGTTAGCACCATATTGTATTTGATACCTCGTGATGTCTCACCAGTTCAGCCCCTTTATGACAGGGCACACCATTGTAATCACTATCATCAGTTATCTCAATGATTGTGGGTATTCCTACCTCGTCCCTATTGAGATCATGTAGTTCATCACCTTGTCATTTTCTTGTTGGTAGGTGGTCTCCTTTAGCCTTTTCCACGGGTGGTTCTTGTTCCAATGACACTTCTCTCTTTCCTCGGTTGTCTCATCCCTTGGCAAAAGAAAACTATAATGTATTTTGGTCATGCGATGTGCTCCTAACCTAATACATCAGGAGAAATATGTTATCACCCAAAATATGATCACCTAGACCAAAATGATAGGTTTACTGAAATACGCCATTCACAATATAGGTACCATATGATTAAGCCCACTTTTACACTATTTTCCATCATTATAAATTAAGGAACCACTTCTCATAAATTTATTTTCACTATTTACACTATTTTCCCTCTTGGAATTATTCAAAAAATAAAAATAAAATAAATTCCTATAAAATCAAGAGACCTCCCATGTTTCTCATAGATTCTATCCCTTGTAGGTAAATGTTATTGTATTTGCACCAAAGCTTGATAATCCTAGTCTCTTGAGAGAATTTCTAGCAACATCCATTGTTACTTACAACCATAAGGAGGAGAGAGCATCCATAAACACATGAATCACAAAGAACCCTCCCAAGGATGAGGCCTAGGAGTCCATTTTTCTCCAAGGAATCCTCTACAAGTGCATGTAAATAAATTTTCATTGAGGTAATAGAGAATGTGTTCATTCTTTCAAGCTAGTTGTTCTGGGTTTTTCTCTCTTTTCTACAACTGCTTCTTTCTTTGTTGAATAGCAAGGGTTTTAGAGTGAGAAATTTAATTTTAAGCTAGGGTTTTTAGTTTCATTTCCCAATTTTGTTTTTAGTCTAGATATAACCTCTAGATTTGTACAAATCGATAACCCCTGTTGCAGATTTTACACAAGATCTACCCACCCTAATTAACCTCTTTCACCACTATATTTTGTGCATGCTTCATATAATATTTTATGCTAGCCTTTTGAGCCCCGGGATCCTTTTAAATATACAATCCCAACCCCCCAAAAAACCTGAGATTCATGAGAGGAGGTGTGAGGTCTCAGGTGGTAATGGCTACCTTCTCGTTTCTTAGGAGAATGAACCCTAGGAATGAGCCTCTCAATAGGGTTATCCCCCTATAAAATGAAGGGTCTAAGACACGAGATAGGTCAACAAAAAAACCCTCTCCTCCTACCCATCCAACTTTTGAATCAACAAACTCTAAAAAGGAGTTTGTTACCCCCTTGACTTCATCATGACAATAATAAAGGAGATAGCATTGCCAACTGTCGATACTCAAAGGTATTTTCTATGGGAAGAAAGGCCATAAGGTGGCATCTTTCTAGGAGAATAAAGCCACATGCCACAAGACATATTTCTTTTGGAGGAGGAATGGCAAGAAGACTTACCTAATCCAACAATGAAATTAGAGGCACATGGAGAGGAGTAGTATGTCAGGTATTCCATGTAGAAAAAAAAAAAAAAACTTTTTCCACCACTACAATTTGAGTGGACATTGTGAAGTGAATTGTTGGCAACTTCATCCAAAGCTTCACCCTAGAAAATGCAAAACCAAGAGAAGAGTGTGGAAAGTGAACATTAATAGGGATGAGGAACTCACCACATCTCCAACTCAAGGAGAAGAAGCTATCCAAGGAGTGACAGAAGCATAGGAATCTTATGTCACCATTGAAGAGGACAATGGGTTGATTCTAACAAGCAAGAACTCCCCATTCCAATTGCTACCTACAATAGTTCAAAAGAACCCCTTCTTGGATATGTGCTAGAAACTACCACAACAAATAGAATGTTGGATGATGAATGAACTTGGAGGGGGGTTATTGAGAACTTCATGACAACTACCACAACAAACAGAATGTTGGATGATGAATTGTGAATGCACACAAAGGTTGTCATCTAGATGGCATTGATTAAGAGACAAATTTATTATAAGCATTTGTAGGCACCAGAGAATTTTTTATGTGATGGGAGGTAATTGATCATAATAAAATAAGGTAGGCCACACTTCCTCTGGTGGAATTGTTATGGGATGATATAGTTTGTTGGGGTCACACTGAATAAGAAGACCAACATTTGAATTGGCTTCATTGAATACCTAGAGGGACCATATCCAAGTGTGAGAGAGATGGAAATGAGTACTAAATGTAGAGTTTGTATCTCAAGATTGATTAGAGCTAAGAGTCAATGAGCGGACTTTTTCATTATGGGAATGAGTGATACAACAATCAGAGCCAAAACCATAGCCAAAACTAGAACTAGTAGCCAGAGCCATGAGCGAGAGCTATATCTAGAGTTAGATTTTTAGCGAGGAGATAAAGTTGTAGCAATGTCAAAAAGAATCAAATAGAAGGAACATTGATCCAAATTGGTTTCCTTCAAGATTTTGGAGACCAAAAATCATCTCAATGTGGAGATTTGATCCGAAATGGATCTAAACAAGTGAATGGTTGTAAGACTCACCTCCTTCTTCGAACATCTCTCCAATACATATGATCTCTTCAGTGGATCCCTCAGGTCTTTCAATATTTCAATGGTTTCTTCCTTTGAGGAAGTTGAGTCTTATGGAGCTAGCATACCACTCATAACAATCGATATTTCCTCTACGAAGATCTCATTAGAAACAACTAACACTGGTCAACAACTCCATCCTCATATGGAGTGTGATTAGCCTACTCCACTCGCACAGGTTGTTGACTCTTTGAGTTCACATTATTTCCTAAATACTATGTCACCTTCAAATAAGGTCATCCCAAATGTCATGGCTTCCATAGATAAGCCAAAGGATTAGATGACACATCGATCATCTTTCCTGATTTAGAATAAATGAGAGTTAACCTAATGAGCCTTGATATGGGACTGGAGTCATTTGTTGAAGCATCCAGTAAACCTCCCAATGTTCACCCATTTCCACCTCAGTTATCTTTTTCAAAACTTTCCACCTATTTCTCTACTCACCCTTCCTCTGAAGATTTGTGTTTCATCCCTTCTTCACGTCTTGATGGACATCATCAAGGAGGTTCCATTGCTCATGAAACCACTCACAATGGGTATCTTCGATCATAGAAACTTGTTACTATGTGGCGGGGCCCCGGCATGGTGTGCTATATGATGCCAACATCATCCCATGAGTTCCTTGGTGACAGAAAAGACCCTTGGCCAAAGCCTAGAAATGGGCCCTTTTTTGCATAGTCATAACCTACACAGTGCACTATACATGATGTAATTTTATCTTTTGTGGAGTGGTGTGTTTTTTGTTTTTACGTTGTTATATCACAATTTTCCACTCCATACTGCATTTGTGATACGGCCCAGTCCATTCCCTAGCTTGAAAATCTAAATCCCAATCTCCTTCATCAAAATCATCTAAAAAACATTATTTTTGTTGATGTACGTTATTCATCAATGTGCAAATCCCGTACATACGCTATTTTCTAGTGCCCAAATCGCATACACCCCTAATTTTATGAAAAGATAAAATATTTTGTACCCAAATTTCCTGTACACAATGGAATGTAACCATATAAACCTCTTTAGGATGGTATAAAAGAACCTATAGGGGTGTGTATGAGGAGAGACAACCTTGGTGCAAGAAAATGTTGTCCATTTGCAAGCTTCCCTATTCCTTGAATCTCTGAGTAGCATCCCTTGATCTAGAAATTTACTTTCCAATATCCCTTCATCTCTCCTATATGATCATTGGGTGTGTCCCTATCCCTTCTAGGTCATGTGAGGAAGTACTCCATTGATGAGCTTATGCTTGAAGGGGTTTGGTGGAGGAGATCAAGCGGTTGGTTTTAGGGCAGTGCCATCGGTTAGAATTAGGTTGTGACTCACCTATTAATGTTGATTAATAAAAGAGTTATCTTTCCCTCCAATATATGTGCAATTGTGTTTAACTAGTTTGTTTATGTTTATTTTGTTCTAAATATCTAAGTTCACATATTGCACTTATATCTCGATTAGATAACTACATTGTTACAGTATCTATTTGGTTCCTTTTGCAATTTTGTAGATGCAAAGGTCTGGAGAAATTCAAAGGTCAAGAACAAGGATCTTCATCGAATGTTTAGATACAAGGTACGAGATCCTTCTTTCTCTCTTCCAAGTAGTTATTTCTTTATTGATTTGTATGTTGGAGGGTAGGTTCGGTATTTTAGATATGATTAATATATGTTGTGACATAGACCAAAGGTCATAGGGTTGAAAATCTTGTAACATATGTGTGGTTTTGTTAGGTTTGGTGCTTCTCATGTTGATGTTTTGATTCACATTCATCGGGTAGACCTCTTGGACTCTTGTCATAGGCACACCCACTCTGAGACCATGATCTTAGCATAGAATGCATCTATTAGTTGTTGTGTCTATGTTAAACTAGAATTTGTGTTAAAATTAAAACATTTAAAAGCATGCATGTCATAATCATGGAATCCATTCACATCATTTGGAGTCATAAGCACTAAACAACCATAAGTGTCTTTGTGTGTGTGTGTGTGTCGCAAAAGCACATTACATCATTTAAAAAATGGTGTAGTCTACAAAATTAGGCTCCATGGCCCATGTTGATACAATACATATCGACCGCCTAATCATTTATGCCATAATACAATACTAGGGAGCTTGTCCTCTAGTCATCATGAGCCCCATGAGTTTCATGGTAGCACAACACTGCTCAAGCCACTTTCCTAAGAAATCGAAGGAATGGATAAGACAAACCATTTTATGGCATTGTAGTTATGGTGGAATATTTCCCATGTGCATGGGGGGCACCCCCATGGTCAAACGCTCGAGTTTCCTCTACATCTCGCATAGGTATTCAACGTCACCCCCCTCTTCCTAGAATGGTTCTTCATTGTTGATATTGTAGCAGGCTTGGCTCCATCCATCAGGCTGTGTCGGTCTCACATATGTGTTAGCACAAAACTTGGTTAGGTATATTGCATCGTCCAAAAAAATACATATTTAAAAACCAAAAAAAATTATTAAATTTTAAAGTTCCAAAAAAAAAAATCATAAGTCTTACCAAGTGGTCCCCAC
>ML776596.1:358477-414458 GCA_009831015.1 Picea engelmannii | reverse complement strand
CCCCACCTCTGGAACTATCACTTGCAGTCTCATAATCAGAATTCACTACAAGAAGAAAGTCACTAAGATGGTCCCATAGCCAAATTAATTTTGTTTCCTAGTCTTGCACTAAGTCAAATGATCCTTCATGTTGGTCAACAAGTAACAAACCCAACCCCCTAAGTACCCTTTTAAGGGATGGGGTATTAAATTTTCACTTTTTTCTTGACCATCTCGAATCCCTTTCTCAAGGGCACCATCGTCTTCTACTCTTCAATATTTTTCCGACTGTCACTGTGCTCAAAACTGAGCTCCAGATCAAAAATTAAGGCTTTCTAAAGTTTCTAACGCCTTCATTAGATTACACCCACCACATGGCAATGTGGAATCCATGTGGCTCCCTATTACTCACAGTATCTGATGTGGCACTGATGTGGCACCTGCCACCTAGCCCACTGATCCCTCCAAAATATCATTCAGATTCATTTAGTGCATTCTTTTTCCATCAGAGTTCTCTTCTTCGGAGTCACATTTCGCTCTGACTGGCACTATCTGATAGAGCTAACAACCCTTGGAATTGGGTAACCAACGACTCTATTTTCTTTAGAGTCTCTAACTCGCCCAATTTTTAATGACCCTCCCACATTCAACCTTATGCTTAACTTAAGTGGGGACCGCAAATATTTATGGCAGAGAACAGATCTTACCTTCTCCTAGATTGACGATTCAAATTGCATCTCAGAGCTCCTTCGTTGAAGTGTCTCCTTGCAACCCACTCTATATTATGCCCTTCAATGGATGGCCAGGATTTATTCACGAATATCTATGGAAAGGATTAAGACACATGTCCTCAGGTACGAGACCAACGAGGCTCATACTAGGTTTGTTCTACGCATTTAAAAATTAACATTTGGCCACCTCTCTATACGCCAGATGACACCTATCCTGACACGTGGCACTCATAATTCAATACAAGGTCCTACCCAAAACCCTGATGCTACTTGACACATGGTGTCATACCCACATGACACATGGATCAATCTCTGTATGCCATGTGGAACGGTGCAAATTTGATACGTCATTGTCAGATGTACGATCCATCCCAATTCATAGGCTTATGGCTCAAAATTGATGGCTAAGATATGATCTTCCTTTTTTTCAATCAATGGTTTGCATGCCCTCTCAGAGACCTTCCCATATGAGTCGCATCTACTTGAGATTCAACCTGACTCTGATGGAATATACTCCAATGAATCCAATGGTCCTCTGAGTCTAGGATTAATGGTTCAAATTGTGTCAGATTCTCCATCTACTCGCCACTTACCTCTGCCCTGAAGGTTTTTCCCCTACATTCTAGTTGGAAACCGTAGAGATCAATGACTAATATCTACTCTCTCCCTTTCTTTTATCACTCTGTAATTCCCCTTGGTTGCGGGAGGAAAACTGCAAAGGTAACCACAGACCACTTTAGGCTTGGAATCTGTCCTTTCCAAACCAGAGAGGGTTGTCTCACTGTATATTAAGCTCAGTGTCCAAATCTGAAATGGAGATAAATTTTAAGATGTGGTGGATGGCAGAGATGAAAAATAATATAATGGGCATGGAGTCTATTTTAAGGTAATGGGAACTATCAGTGACTGGTGGTGGAATTCTCAAGGAAGCAAAGGAAAGATAGTAGATGTTTTGAGTTATTAAAATTGTTGTAGTATGGGTGAGAGATAGAAATATAGAACCAAATGAATTTGGAGCATCAATCATAGGATGAATTCCAAATCATTTCAGAGGAAAACAAATGAAAGTACTCAGCAAATATGAAAACAGAGCATAGAAAATGAATTCTGTAATCAGAAAATTGATGCTAAATATTGAAGAAATTTAACATAAAATGGAGAAACATGAGAGAAAATATACATAAAGACAAAGAGGACACAAAACTAAAAACCTTCCACACAAGAATCTCTGGTAAGAGTAATTATGGACTTCTTACTCATATTCCATTAAAAATCAAAATTACACAAGTGGTCAAAGAGATGTCACTTCTATGATTTTTTCCAACCTTTGTACATTAAGAATGATCCAATATAAAGGAAAAATCCATTCCTAGGCTAGATAAGTCGAGCTTCAACCACTCTCCTTCAATTAAGGATCTAATTACATAATTATAGCAACATGTTTAGAACTGCCTGCTAGGAAATAGGAATCAATTTTATGGAAAATAGGGGTCAAAGATAACAACATATCTCTCAAATAATGATAGTTGTTAAATAATTGAGAGATTTTTTTGTGAATGGGATCATTCTTGAAAAAATCCTCTTTCATTTTTCCAAAATTACTCTCCAGATTCTCGGGATCCACGCCCAAATATAATGACTAAAATAGGAAATCATTAAATGTTTAAATCTGAAAAATAGGTTGTAAATATCCATTCGAATCTTCCAAACCATGACACCTGTGAAGAAAATGAGAGAGGTTTTTTGTGAATGGGCTCGTGCTTGAAAAAATCCTCTTACAGTTTTCAAAGATTCTTTTCCATGTGGTCAAAAATTGAGTTTGAAGTTGACTGCAAAAACAATCATTTCTAGGACTTGCACAGCGAACTTGCAGAGCAAATTTCCTTTTGACATTTTCTTATATTGTTTGGCTTTAATTGATGGTTGAAGGTAAATGATTTATATTTTGACACTTGATATGATGATAAGCATACCTAGGACCACTTCATTACCCTTTCAAACACCATTTTCTTCAACATCCTAATATATGTCAAATACTCGATTTTGATCCTTAAGCAAATTATAGAACACTAACATTGGCTCCAATGGGGATGTTGTCCTCACTGTGAGGAAAAACAAGAACTCGCTGACCAAGTTCCTTCATCCATTGGGTTGTCACCAGCCTGCAAACTGACTTGTGTCCTTCTCCAACTAAAATCAAACCCACTTTTCAAACTAAAAACCAAAACTGTACACTGAAACTATGCATGTTGCAAAACTCATTGCTGCAAAAAAAATAAAAAAAAAAAAAATTGAAGCTACTACAAAATTTACTCAAACTAAGAGCTTATTCACACACCCCCTACTCTAATCTGATCCATGAGTTGCTTAATTAGGTGAATTCAAATATCCAGTGCAGCCATGTAAGCACTTTATCCATTGTTTGATTTTCTTGCATGTCTTTGTTTAGGAATAAAATGTAATACTTGCTTAAAGGAAACTCAAATAAAAACTTGGAGACAAACTTAATATTGAAAAACCTAAAATCCTAGGCCCACTTACTATCTCCAAACATGTTGCAAAAGGATCATCAAAATAATACAAACTAATGTCCATACATTGCTCAATATTTTCACTCTGATGTGTGACCCCTCCAACTGCATTTTTGCCTTCATGCAAATCTAACTGATAGCTATCACAAAGAGGATGAAAATATGCACTAAATTTATGTGATGAAACCTCTACTAGAAAGATATACATGGTTGATTCTAACAATGACTGATCATTATATTCATTTTCCAACTCAGGGTTTTTCAATGGTTGTAAATTTTTACTTCTAAAATTTTTACTTCATTTTCCAACTACAGGGTCATGAAGAACACAAATAAAATGTTGATTTGTATTGTTTTCAGCTTTCTCCAAAAAGGTAATATCTCTTTGCATCAGCTTGCACTCCTCAGCTTTGTTAATGATTTTTAAATCTTCTTTCAACAACTCAAATGAAGCAAAACATAAGGTCAGAGGGTTACCTTCAACCAGCTCATTATTTTCTTCATATCCAATAGAATATCTATCATATGCTGATCCAGGTGGATATCAGTGGCCACCCACCTCTTCCAACTAGCTCAAAAAAGTTTTTTGACAATTTTGGCAATTTACTAAATTTAGCAGTTTTAACTTTCGAGGCCATTTTGAGGGCCTAAATGAAGGTTTTTCGGGATCAAGCTTCTCGATGATATGAAAAGGAATTATTGAGCCACCAAAATGAATCTCCTCGATGATACCTTTCCAATGGGCTATCATACACCTAAAACGGAGATCGTATGCAAAAGTTACGACCCCGGGAAGTTGATGTACTAACTTACCCAGACGGGGCCCACGTGACTTTTGGCGCTTCATCTCCTAGGGTTAGGTTTTTGGATGTCTAGGGTTTTCTGCATTCATGTTTATTGTAAAAACTCCTTCATAGTCTCATTTCAATCATCTTCTTGTGAATGAGCGTAGCCGTCACATCTCTTCTTATAGATAAGCCGCCACCATTCCAGCAAGCTTATTTCCACTGCATTTTACAGTTTTGACTTATTTCCTTATTGAATAGAAAACCAGTTTTATTGTATCTCTATTATTTTTTGTTAAGCACATGTTAATAATCTATAGTCATTTTGTTCTAGTCATAAAATCTGGATCAGTGGTATCAGAGCGGTTTTCTCCTTGCCGTCTTAATGCATGTCCCCAATGAGGTCGAAGTACAAAGAGTTGGATCTCGAACTTGTTTCTCTTGAGGACAAAAGCTCTCGCACACCCAAGAGACCTCTCATGGCGGTAGAAGAGAAATATGACAGGATAGAATATCCTTTCAAATTGTTGATTGAGGAAGCCCTCACACAACAAAGGAACAAGATGATGGATACTTTCGCGCAAAACCTTCAGCAGCTACCAACAGGTGACGCATCTTCTTCGAGCGGAGGCGCCACCCCCTTCAAGGTACAAATAAACTTTGATGTTCCTATATTTGAAGGTCATATAGACACAGATGTTGTAGAAAAATGGGTGAATCTACTATAAGGGTATTTTTCTTTCCATAACATTTTGAATAGAGAAAATATTACTTTTGCACTCCTCAAAGTCGTTCCCCGTGTCAAATATTGGTGAGAAACTTTCTGTGAGAAAAAGGAAATAGAGGAACCCTCATTATTTACAGTCACATCCACCTGGGAATCCTTTAGGGATGTTATTAAGGAACAATACTAACCTATCAGAAGTTATGATGACTTCTATACCAAATGGACCACACTGCGGCAAGAAAGAGACCAAGCAGTGCCAAATTTCACAAATATCTTTCATACCTTACGCACCAAGTTAGGTATCAAATATTTGGAGTGACATGTAGTGATTAAGTATTTGGTGCTCTCTATAGATACATCTAGACCGAAATGGAATTTTTGGACATCTCATCCTTGGGCATGGCCTACCGATATGTCGTCAAAATCGAGCAGAAGCTCAACCAAAAGACGGGGCAATTTGGGATTGGGAACCCCGCACAAAAAAAGTCAGAGAAGGGAGGCCCCAACCCACAAAATAAAGGATAGAGAAAATATGAGTAGTATCAGGACAACCAGTCCAAGCCGCAAGCAAATAAGGACACCGAAAATACAAAGAAAGATACCAAGAAGTGGTGCGACTTCCATAAGAGCCCTTGGCATAACACTGTTGACTGTCACTCAAAGTAGTCACTGGTGGCCGAAGTGAAAGCCTCTTAATTAGATGCAGGTTCAAACTCTGAGCCAGAACCAGAAAGTGGAAGACGGATCATTGACATGGAACCCGGTGCCACTGTTGCTACCACCAAGCTCTAGCTTGGTGAACCAGACAAGCCAGAAGAAGGAGAACGCCTCTTCCATTCACAGATTTGGGTAAAAGGCACCTTGTTGCCTTCATCATGGATAGCAGTAGCCAGAAGAACCTCATCTCAACAGAGGTCGTCAAGCAGTTGGCCCTTCCGACAACACCGCACCCACAACCCTACACCATTGGATGTCTTCACAAAGGAAGTGATCTTCGCGTCATCCAATGGTGTCGAATATCGTACGGCATCAAGCCCTTCAAAGATGAAGTATTTTGTGATGTTTGTCCTCTCAAATTTTGTGATGTTCTTTTGGGCCAACCTTATTTTAGGAAACATCATGGTGTGTATGGGTCTAGGCCTCATAGTGTTATTATTACTTTGAACAGGAAATTGTACAGGATACCCGAGGCAGTCCCACCTAGTGTTATTTCTTTGATCTCTACTAAGAAATGCAGGAAGGTCATCTCTCAGACAGGGAAGTTTGTCTTCTTCATGATTCTCTCTTAGAATAAGCGAAAGATCATCGCCACATCTAGGGTCTCTGTGGCCGACCTCTCCACACAGCAAAAGCAAGTAGATAAGGTCATGGAATAATACTTAGATATCTTCTCCTCACCTATCGAGGTACCTCTTCACTACTAGATCAATCACCCCATCGATCTGACCCCCGGCACACCATTGCCTGATGGGCCATTCTATCGCCGCTCTCTGTTAGATAATGAGGAGATCAAGCAACAGATCTAAGAACTACTCCACAAGAGGCACATCCATCCCATCTCATCACCTTGTGGGATCCCAATCGTGCTGGTACAAAAGAAAGATGGAACCTGGTGACTCTGCATTGATTACCGGGCTCTGAATAAAATCACAGTCAGAAACCGATACTCGATTCCCTGAATCGACGACCTCCTTGATCAACTCACAAGGGCCAAATACTTCAGCAAGATTGATCTGAAGTCTGGCTACCACTAGGTCCCGTTAGAATAGATAGATGCATGGAAAACCGCCTTCAAGTCAAAGGAAGGCCTTTTTGAATGGTCGGTCATGCCCTTTGGTTTGACAAATGCTAGATCCACTTTAATGAGGATGATGAATGATATCCTACAACCATTCACCAATACTTTTATAATGGTGTATCTGGATGACATTCTCATTTACAGCAAGACTTGGGCCAAACACTTGCAGCATATTCAGTAGGTTCTGCACACCCTACGGCAGCACAAGCTATATGCCAACTTGGAAAAAATCTCCTTCGGCATGGATAGGGTCCATTACCTAGGCCACATAATTGATAAACATGGTGTACATGTGGATCCAGCCAAGATCCAATTCATTCGTTACTGGCCAACCCCAACCACACTCATTGAACTTCGGAGCTTCTTGGGCCTTGCCAATTTCTACCGTTGATTCGTGTTGGGATTCTCCCATATTGCATGGGCCCTCAACCAAATAACCAGGGGTGGTAGTAAGAAGAAATTTGCGTGGGGCCGGTCCCAACAACAAGCATTCAATGATTTGAAGCATTGCTTGTGCTCATCCCTAGTCCTTTAACTACCAGACCTGCAGCATCCCTTTGAGATCTAGACAAATGCTTTAGACTATGCGGTGGGTGTCGTTCTCACTCAGCACGACCACCCCATGGCCTATCATAGTGAGACAATATCAGATGTTGTCCGTAAGTACCCTACTTACGACAAAGAAATGTACTCCATTGTGCAAGCTTACTGCCAGTGGAGACATTAGATTTTTGGGAAGAAGACAGTCATCCACACTGATCATAAGCCACTGTAGTTCATGCAGACACAAGGGAAATTGCAGAATGATCGCCATAAAAAAGTGGTCCACATACTTGCAGCAATTCCACCTCAACATCAAGTATAAAACAAAAAGCACCAATCGCGTCCCTGATTGCCTCAGCAAACCGCCAATCATGGCACTTACCATGATGCTAGACTCATGCGGCCATGAGACCTCTGGATGGCCCCAACTCTATGAGACAGACACGAACTTCACCACCACCTACCAAATTTTGGGTGAAAATGCAGTTGTCAATAATTTCCATCTTCAGGCTAGGTTGTTGTGTCATCTGGGCCATATCTGTGTTCCATCAAGCAAGCAAGCAAATCTGATCTGGGAATCCCACTACACTCGGGTGGCAGGACACTTTGGCATCGAAAAGACAATGGAAATGTTACATAAACATTTCTACTGGCCAAAACTTCAACAGGAGATCAAAAAGTATATCAGGTCCTGCATTGCCTGCACTATTTCCAAACCAACCACTAAGAAACAAGGCATGTACACCCCTCTTCCTACTCCTGACGGGCCATGGGAATCCATCTCAATGGACTACATGTCGGGCCTCCTGTCCACCAAGCAGGGAAATGACTGTGTTTTTGTGGTTGTTGATCGATTTTCTAAGATGGCGATGTTGGTTGCCTGCAAGAAGAACATCACAGCAGAGGCCACTACCAAGCTCTTCTTTGAATGAGTCTAGGTACATTTTGGAATCCCAAAAACCATTGTCTCAGATCGGTACAGTCGATTTCTCATCACATTATGGTCAAGCCTTTGGTCACTGCTAGACACCAAGCTCACCAAATCCACGGCCTTCCACCCCCAGACAAATGGCCAAACTAAGGTTGTAAATTGAATGATTGTGCATATCCTTCGCATGTATAATTCAAAGCACCCTCGCACATGGGATGAGATCCTTCTCTATGTCCAACATATCTACAATCGAGCCATGTATAGCTCAATCGACCACAACCCCTTTCAGTTGGGGTTGGGATTCCAACCATTGGGTCCCATAGATGTTGCACTTCCCTCTGCATTCACCTTGACTGACTCATCTCATGCTCCAACGGAAGATGACAAAGCCAATTGGTTCATTGAGTAGATCTAGCACATCCACCAACAGGTTCAAGATATCCTACAGAAGTCCAATGACAAGTACAAGCAGTGTCATGATCAACATCGGGTGCCACATAAGTTTCAAGTGGGTGGCAAAGTTTGGTTGCACTTACATAAAGAATGCCTTAAAGAACCCCAACGGAAGCTTCGCCCACTCTGTTATGGGTCGTACACCATCACCAAGTATATGGGGAATAATTATTTTGAGCTCAACATTCCTCCTTTCCTTGGCTTGCACCTAGTGTTCAACATGGATCTCCTTTGCCCTTATTTCCCACCATTATTGGACACCTCAGACGTAGTAGAGCAGCTAACACCAACAGAGATCAACCCCAACTACATACAATAGGAATCCAATGATCATATTATGGACACACAGATCAAGGCCACTCTACAGTAAAGGATCCAGCTTTATCGAGTCGTCAAAGTAGGGCAGCTCCTACACCAAGGCAAGTGGCTCACCCGGGGCCAAATTCAGTAGAAATTTCCTCATCTGATGGGGGAACTCAATGCAATGGAGACCATTTCTTCCTAACAAGGGAGGATTTATCCAGGTGTATATCGGTGGCCACCCACCTTTTCCAACTAGCTCAAAACATTTTTCTGACAATTTTGGCAATTTACTATTTTTAGCAGTTTTAACTTTCGGGGCCATTTTGAGGGCCTACATGAAGGTTTTTAGAGATATAGCTTCTTGATTATTTTCAAAAACATTATTGATCCAACAAAATTAATCTCCTCGATGATACCTTTCCAATGGGCTATCATACGCCTAAAACGAAGATCGTATGCAAAAGTTACGACCCTTGGAAGTTGATGTACTAACTTACCCATACAGGGCCCACATGACTTTTGGTGCTTCATCTCCTAGGGTTAGGTTTTTGGATGTCTAGGGTTTTTGGAATTCATGTTTATTGTAAAAATGCCTTCATAGCCTCATTGTAATCATCTTCTTGTGAATGAGTGCAGCCATCACATCTCTTCTCAAATATAAGCTGCCACCATTCCAGCAAGCTTATTTATGTTGCATTTTACAGTTTCATCTTATTTCCTTATTAAATAGAAACCCAATTTTACTGTATCTATGTTATTTTTTGTTAATAACCTGTTAACAATATGTAGTCATTTCATTCTGCTCATAAAATATGGATCATATGCAGACTGAATTATTTCCTTAGATTGTTGAGAATGATCATTTTCTAATAGAGAATAGGCATCTGGTTGTTCTAAGAAATTAGCATCATAATTAAATGCATAATCATTATCATACTCATCATACTTAGGCACATCAAACACATATATAATTTCATCAATCAAGAACATTGGGACAGCAACTTGCTCTCCAACAAGCTGATTTGCAAGTTCACTTTCATAGCATTCTTCACTGAAAATTTCGAAAAAAATCATGGCAAAATCAGCATTTTTCTCATGATGAAAAGACTTAATTCAAATTAGCAGAAAAATGTTTTGGGACAGAAACTTGTGGATCAAAAAACTGTTCATTATCCTTTGCAAATACATCAGCATTAAAATCTTCAATAAAATGCATGATTTTATTAACACTCTGCTCAAAATTCATATCGGTTACTTTTTGTTCATGGTCACTCTCATGTTCTACAACATCCAATTCCTCATTTCAAATCTGTTCTGAAATCTTCCCATAAGCTTGAAGGTTATCTTCCACTTCTTGTGCATCATTAAACATTTATTTCAAGGTAGCATACCTCCTCTCCATCAGAAGAAAAGATAAGTCTAGATGGAAGGTTGTTGCATAACACAACATAGAAGCAACTTTTGAAGGTTGGATCCTTTTAGGCATCCTATAGTACAAACTAGAAAACCTCCTACTGAACATAAATATTGTTTCATTGCTCTATATTTTCATGGCACTGAACTCAAAAAGGTATTTATTCAAGGACTTCCTCTCACCCCAAAACTTTAAGAAAAGCATCCCTCAATTCTTCCCATGAGCTGGTGATCTTGGGATGTAAGTGTCTAAACCATTGTTTAGCATCTCCTTGCAAAGATTGAGCAAAGGCTCTCATACAAACATCATCATGCTCAATTTCAAATAAATCTACAAAATGCTCAAAAGCATGGATATGTTTCTCAGGTGTAGGGTTACCAGGTTCTCCATCAAATAGAGGTAGGTGTTTATATTGCTTTGGAGGAAAACCATGTAGAATATGAGGTAATTTGATAGACCTATATTTGTCCGGGATTTTAGAGGGTTGAGGCTTAAGCACGTGAGATATGATATATACTTGGGTATCTTGAGGTTTATCAAATCAATCGTGTACATCATGTGATTCGAATGGAAGATATTGGAAAAAATCAAAAGTACAAAGAGAATATGTATTTACAGTTTTCGAAGAGGGGCAATCAAATGTAGATTCCTAATATTCATTAGAATGCAGTAGATAAAGGAAAATTATTTTAACATGTTTAGTAAAGGATAAGAGGTAATTGATGAAAACAAATAAAGCATCTTGAATAAAATTTGTACTTTGATACCTGGATATTCGTCCTTTCATGTTTATCTGAGTAAGGATCGTCCTCTAGCGGAGTCTGTGAATTTGATTGAAGTATTGATCGAAATTGCCAGGTGAATGTTACACAACCATCTTGTGTATGATTTTGATTCACCATCAGAAATCAGATCTGGATATCTTTCATTCTTTCCAAAAGAATATTTCACCTTTGACCCCTGACAATAGTGCCAAAATGTTATCACTCTGTAATTTCACTTGGCTACGGGAGGAAAACCACAAAGGTAACCACGGACCACTTTGGGCTTGGAATTTGGCCTTTCCAAACCAGAGAGGGATCTCTCACTATATATCAATCTCAATGGCCAGATATGAAATGGAGATAAAATTTTAAGATGTGGTGGATGGCAGAGGTGAAAAATAATCCATTGGGCATGGAGTCTATTTTAAGATAAGGGGAACTATTAGTGACTGGTGGTGGAATTCTCAAGGAAGAAGAGGAAAGATAGTAGATGTTTTGAGTTATTCAAATTGTTGTAGTATGGGTGAGGGACATAAATCTAGAACCAAATGACTTTGGAGCATCAATCATGGGATGAATTCCAAATCATTTCATAGGAAAACATATGAAAGTACTCAACAAAGATGAAAACAGAGCATAGAAAATGAATTATGTAATCAGAAAATTGATGCTAAATACTGAATAAATTTAACATCAAATGGAAAAACATGAGACAAAACATATACATAAAGACAAAGAGGACATGAAACTCAAAACCTTCCACACAAGAATCTCTGGTAAGAGTAATTCTGGACTTCTGATTGATATTCCATTAAAACTCAAAATTACACAAGTGCTCAAACAGATGTCTCTTCTATGATTTTTTCCAACCTTTTGTACATTCAGAATGATCCAATATAAAGGAAAAATCAATCCCTAAGCTAGAGAAGTCGAGCTTCAACCACTCTCCTTCAATTTTGGATTTGATTACATAATTATAGCAACACGTTTAGAACTACCTGCTAGGAAATAGGAATCAATTTTATAAAAAATAGGGGTCAAAGATAACAGCATATCTCTCGAATCATGATATTTGT
Source organism: Picea engelmannii (assembly GCA_009831015.1). Lineage (NCBI taxonomy): Eukaryota > Viridiplantae > Streptophyta > Pinopsida > Pinales > Pinaceae > Picea > Picea engelmannii. Next base: position 402,423 of record ML776596.1, on the reverse strand, counting down.
TAAAAAATGGAGAGAGGCTTTTGTGAATGGGTGCATTCTTGACAAAATCCTCTTTCAATTTTCAAATATTCCTCTCCAGAGTCTCGGGATCCATGCCCAAATAGAATGACTAAAATACAAAATCATTAAATGTTTAAATCTGAAAAATAGGTTGTAAATATCCATTTGAATATTCCAAACCATGACACTTGTGAAGACACTGAGAGAGGTTTTTTGTGAATGGGCTTGTACTTGAAAAAATCCTCTGCAGTTTTCAAATATTCTTTTCCATGAAAAACTAAGTTTGAAGTTGACTGCAAAAACAGTCATTTCAAGAACTTGCACAACGAACTTGTGTAGTGAACTTGCAGAGCGAATTTCATTTTGACATTTTCTTATATTGTTTGGCTTTGATTGATGGTCGAATGTCACTGATTGATAGTTTGACACTTGAGATGATGATAAGTGTCCCTAAGACCACTTCATTACCCTTTCAAACACCATTTTATTCAACATCCTAATATATGTCAAATACTCAATTTCGACCCTTGAGCATATTATAGGACACTAACACTTTCCACAATCGACATCTCTCATTGACTCTCGGAGTCTCTCCTTCGGAGTCCCTTCCCCATCGGGACCATCACTCACTCCTACCGGCTATCTCCGATGAATGGTCAAGATCTAACAATCTACATATCCAAGGGTCGATGATGAAGGCAACCTTATGAAGGCCTAAGCCCAAACAGGGACCCATCCTTAACCCTTAACAAATTAGGTACTAACACATGCCATTCCCAGGATCATGTTGTCTTTTGTGTTGGCACTGCATGTCATTACAACGTCACTTTTCCCCTTTACTTAATTCCAATCATACAAGAGGGACCTGCAACTAATCGGTGTATGAGGCTTAATCTCTCTTTTACGTCGATCAAGGACTAGGATTAATTCTTTCTCTCTCTCGCTCTATCACCTAGATCCCCTTTGAATTTATTTCTATCGGATTGTATCCCATCTGAAACACTCCAATGGAACCCATATGATGGATGGTGGATATTTTCCCACACTTGAATCCAACGGTTGACAATGAAAGCACATATTCAAAGGCTTGAGCTTGATAGGGACCCATTCCCAAATCCTTCGACTAATTATAGGTTGCCACCAAACATCATTGGGTATGTAGACACTCCCCATCAGCATAACATCAACAAGATGTCACCTTCCCACTTAACCCTACTTAGACAAGACTCTACAAAGATATATGGTTGAGAATTCATCTCACCTTCTACTTCGATTTATGGTCCAGACTGCACCTCGAGTCTTTCCCATCAAAGTGCTTTCAATTCGGGATTCCAGGTTTACCTCGACTATATCCTCCGACCAATGGTCTGGATATTTTGACCTCCGACCCTCCAACAGATCGAAAATTTCCGTTAACCTAGTTTTAAAACATGGATTCTCCTCTGATATAATAGTATGAATCAAAACTTAAACTCTAAGGGGTTTTCTTTCAATCTTTTTCTATGGATTTCCAAGCCTTAAGGGATTCTCACATTACTTCGAAGGCTACTAAGGCATTCTCTTTTCACCATTTGTGTGATGGTTTATATCATACAAACTTTCCATTTCATTGGTAGAGGGTTTCACAGGATCAAATTCCTTTGACTGCATGGGGGACTTCCCTTAGGCATTGAGGTATTTTGATACCCATTTCAAGGCACCCCTGGTTGTCCTCCCAATGCAATTTTTTTTATGGCTTGTGAGCTTTACCATTAGGGGAATTGCAAGTTTCAGGAACAATCTTACAGTTAGTCTTTCTCACACCTCTCAGAGGGATCAATCATTTATTCTTCTGACTCACTGGTCCCTACTTAAAACCATACATGGATTGTGAGTACTCTGATATGCCTAACCTATGAATTTTTCATGAACATGAACACATGCACATAATAAATGGATTCCTTTATGTTTATACAGTCATATATACTCATTGAAAACAACATTCATAGATATTAATCCTTCATGTTTTGCTATCATTGTTCAATTACTCAAACTTGCAATGAATCAGCTAATCTATTCATCAGACCAGCTTATACTTCCTAGAATACAAATACAAGTATTCATTCCTAACTCATAGTTCAAGTACACATGGTATAGAATTAATTATCTATTACAAGTGGTGACCAACCAACTGATTGTGGGTATTTTTCTTTCCACCCAACCATAGGCTATGCATGCTCAGTCACTTTTACTTCAGGCCACCCCCGTCCCAAACCATGTACCACCAGGGAATTCTTTTGCACTTCCCTTTCCTAGCTCGACCTCTTGATGTTTTTCATATGCTTCCCCCGCATCAATCTCAAGCCTTGTTCGCTTGGGATCAATACCCCCCCCCCCTCATACTAGACCTACCTTAGCTTCTTACCCCCCTCCCCATTGCTTCTTGTGTGCCTCCTACACGTAATCTCCTAAGAAAGGTTCTTGACTTGTCCTCTCTTTCTTGTGTCAAAAGGACTTGTGGGGTCAATCTAGAAAAATGAGGTGGAAGTACCATCCCCTCCATTAGATCTACATACCTGCATTAATTTAGGGAGGTTGGTTGCTCAACTACCAACCTCTTCTCATTAACTATTTTTGCTTCATCTACAAGCTAGAGGAACTATGATCATTTCCTCTATATCATTCATCAAGTTTATTTGGGTTGCTCACTACACACTAATCTTTGCTTCATGTTCTCTCACTATTTTCCTCTAGTAGTATCATGGCCAATACTTTTAAGTCTTCACCCCACAGTCAGTTGTTGGCATTTACAATTTAGCAATAATACATTTACATTGTTTGCTACCATGGCATGGCAATCATTAAACATTATTAATTACAAGTTGGGGGAAACATTAGTTTTACAAACCCCTCCCCGTGAAAGGAAAACCTCCCTTTGTGTTCTTTACACCTCAACAACATATGCCATGCCTTCATCTTTTGGCTGCTTTAGAAAATTATGTTTCCTCTTCTTAGTATGGTCCTTTCTAGACTCCTAGAATTTATCACATACCTATAACCATCTCAGACATCGAGCATATTAATTCACAATTTCATGAGAAAAAAAATTCATTTTTGTTCAAAATTCAAGAGGAATTTTGTTGATACCTATGTAGTTCATAGATCTGCATCCATGTGGTTGTCTTCATTAAACTTTATCAATGTTTCCATGACATACCAATTGTGTGCGTGATCTGAATTCAGCAATTTACAAGAATCATTGAAGTTTCCTCTTCCTTGCGGTCACTCACCCTCCAAGATCAGGCTCAGTGTTATCGGGCTAATTATTATCGGAATTCGGGCCATTGATCCTTCTAAAGACAAAGGATAGGTTTACATCATTAACGATCATAGGGATGATGAAAATAATGTGTAACATAGAGCCCCCAAAAGTATGAAGTTAGAATAGAGTGATAGCCGAAATACTTTAAACATAGACCGCCCTATGGTCGCCAATTTTGTTATGGGACTTATCGGTAAATGCGGACACAAATCAATCCCCCTAACTTCACTACAAAACTAGAACAAAACAAGACAATACACTACTCTTTCCTTAGATTTCAATTATCAAATGAGAAATGGATCTAGGACATACCTTTTAAATATCGAAGATCTCACTTCGTCAATGCAATCCAAGCTCTATCGTAAGGCTTATGGAGAAATATATGCAAAGGAACACAAGCCAAAGAAGACAAGAACAACAGAGTCTACTTCATATGAAACTATGTATGTGATCAAGGAATCATACAATATGGACAAATAAGATTCATATAGGAAAGAAAAGTGCATCTGTATTAAATAATAGAAAGAGAGATTACAACCAAAGCCTTGATGTTGTAAGGTCCCTTCCAACAATCCCTTGCTTCCCACACACTTCTTCTTCATGGATTCTGAGACTATAGATCTGAAAATTACTCACAATCTATCTTGATAAAGCAAATCTCAAAGCCAATATACAAGCTCCAAAAACTCCAAGGTACAAAACCCAAGCTTTCCAACCCAATCAAGCTAACTTTCTCCATGAGAACTCCTCTCTTTTTATAAGCTGAAGAGGATAAGGTGAGGAGGTTAGGATGATCCCACTAAATCAGAAAAGAAAGTAAGATCCAAACCGATCGGAGGCCACTTCACCATAGAATTTTCTCCTTCTAGAAGCATCGAGAAGACACTCGTTTTTCCGACATAAGAAAATTGTTGTGCCCTAAGTATAGTGCAGCCTGCGGAGACGTCGCAGCCTAGATTTAGAGCAAAGGGTGACGATCAGGCATCGCCACACCCAATATATAGTTCAGCCTGTGACGACCTTCCTTAATAGGGTTTTTACAAAGGAAAATACAATTTCTTCTCTCAGGCAAAGTTATTCTCCCTTCTTTCTTCAGGAATTTGGACCACTAATCCTTCTAAGGACAAAGGATAGGATTACATCATTAATGGTCATAGGGATGATGAAAATAATGTGTAACAGAGATCCCCCCAAAGTATGAAGTTAGAAGAGATTGATAGCAGAAATACTTTTTCGAGTGTGTGTAGGGAACAAGGAACAGTCGCTCGGAAACCTTCCAACAAACAAGAAAATACAGTACAATAATATATCATCACTGAGGTAGGAATTCCCATACTCAAAATACAAATGACTCAAATCATAAATGTCGACATGCAAAGATCCATGTCAAGTAAGACAGGTCATGGCCACCAAACATACACTGTGGATCCATGCCAATATGACTCAAATATGAACATAGCCACCAAAAATACATTGTGAATCTATGTGTTAAAGACTCAAACTTGAACATAGACATGAGACTTACAATGTGGATCTATGCACCAATACAATCTGAATATAATCCAACGCAACCTGAATCTATTAGAAAAGATCCAAGGTCTTCATCTCCACCACTCTATAGTACGAATCTAGCCATGTGATTACAAGCGTTGAATTCAAACATGGTAGAAACCACCTGATTACCGGTCATTAATGAATATCGTTAACAATTGCGAGGGAAATCACCATTAATGTCAATGAATCCCAAGGTACTCTAGTACAATCCAACAAATTTGAATTAATGAGTTGAAGTCAAACACTCATTGGAATCTTCCGATCAGGGGTCAATAACGAAAACCCACTGTCAAAATCAAGGAAACCTGTCATTGAGGCATGCAAGTTCCAAGGTACCAATTATTTTCTAATTCTAAATCCTGGATAATGAGTTGAAGTTGACAGGAAAATACTCCTCATAGGAGGGCCTTAATGTATCCCCCGTCAATGACACAAAACGGGTAACAAGATTTGAGGTAGATCAGAGTAACAAGTGATTCAGGACTAACTCAAGGATGGTTGATGCAATAGAAGGCTTAAGGACTACAGAAATGGCTGACACAATAGAAGGATTTCTGGGTTGAACTTCTCTTTGAACATATTGACGACACAACAACTATCTTGGAAACACTGACTCAATAACAGGGATCATAGACCAATTTGTAATCTTATAAAGGAGTATGATAGGGAGACAAACGGATTTTCCAACCTAGACACAAAGTGAGTGAAAGGGTGTCATGCTCAAAAGTTACTATTCCATAGAATACAGGTTTAGACACATTTCTTTCCCAATTTTTTCCCCAACCATTTCTGGTGAGTACCTCTTTATTTTTACACAAGCTTGAGGAGGATAACATATGCTTGAACTGTAAGCTCATCCTTCGGATGAGTCCCTCGAAGTATGTTTAACGAACCCTAGGAAGGAGTGGTTCAATCCCATATGGGCCTTTCAATGTTTGTTTTACGAGTCCAAAGAAAGAAAACTTAGGGGTTTTTCATTTTTAGAGAGTCTGGAAAACACTTAAAGAGAACTCCAAAAGTTCCTTTTTCGTAAGTTAAATCGATGAGACCAAAAAAGTGATAACCTACCGCTCATTGAATGTTTTCTTCAAATACTTTTACGAGCGTGAAAATAACAAGTTCACTCAGCAATCTTTTCATGTTTAGAGAGTCTGAAAATAGCTTAAAGGGAAATCCAAGGGGTTCTTTTTTTGTATAACCTTTATGAGTCTGAAAAAGTGATAAAAGTTTACTAGGTTACATTCTCATTGATTTACGAGCATGAGAAAGATTAAAGACTAAGCTCGGGATTTTTTTCATTTTTACAGAAGCTTAAAACAAAAACAAACCATGCTTGGGATAGATTTTATCTTTACATGAGCTTAAAAACTAAACAAAATTGTGCTTGGACCTGGTTTCATTTTTACACAAGCTCGAACCAGAGGAAACTATGCTTGAGGTAGGTGGTTTCATTTTTACATAAGTTTGAACCAGAGGAAACTATGCTTGCAACTTCCCAACACATGGTTCATGAATTCACATGGTTGGTACTTTGCCCCCAGCTTAAGAAGCTAGTAGCTCAAATTTAGCATGAAGTCCAGAGGCTAGAAGCAAATTCCCCCCAAGCTTCATTTCATCCAACTGCAAAGGAGAATGAAATGAAGATTCAAATACTAGACAAAGGACTTGACTCAAATAGAGAGGGGGAACAAACCATTTAATTTCTTAACGAGCTTGACACAGGAACAAGAACTGTGCTCGAGAATCTAGGTTCAATCCCCATACCTCTATTTCATTTTTTAATGAGCTTGACACAAAAACAAGAACTATGCTCATAAGCATTATTTCATTTTTTAACGAGGTTGCTACAAAGACGTGAAAATTATCCTCACAACTGGTTTCATATTTTAATGAGCTTGAAATCAAAAAACCATGCTCAAAGATGGTTTCATTTTTTAATGAGCTTGAAATCAAAAAACCATGCTCAAAGATGGTTTCATTTTTTAATGAGCTTGAAATCAGAAAACCATGCTCAAAACTGGTCTTCTTGATCATGACTTCCAAGAAGATAGTGCTCTGGAAGGACACCATGTCAAGGAACAAAACTCGGTCATGGCCTCCAAGAGATCTTCACTCGATGGAAGAAACACACTCCGGAAGGAACACATGTCGAGGGTCGTGATAGGATTAAGGAGATCAGGCTCCAATAGCCCTACTGAAGATATGACCATGTCAACTACTGGATCCAGGTCATAAGAGACTAAGATTACAGTGGGAGTCTCATCTTTATCGGTAGCTGAAGGCATGGGAGACAGCGCCACATAATTGACATGTGGCGGGGGTGATACCAACTACATATATGAGTCGTTCAGGGAATTCATCGAGTTGACGTTCAAGTTAGGACCAACGAACGAAAGTTCATCAATAGTCACCACTCATCCATCTTGAAGGAAAGATATCACACGCAAAATAGTGGACACAATAGCTTTCATGGCATAGACATAGTCTCGCCCAAGGAGTAAATCAAAATCCAAGGGGTCTTGGAATACCATGATGTCAATAAAAATAGTTTTCCCTCCCAAAGTTACGGGAAACTAAGGAAGGATCCCTAAAGGTTGATTGGTTCTTCTATTGAAAGGGAACAGAGTCTGGGTAACCGACACAAGCTCAGGATAACTCAAAGTTTTCCATGCAATAGAGGACAAAATACTAATGGACGAACCTTCATCTATCAACGTCTGAGGAACGTCCCGACCACAAACCTGTAATGTGATATTGAAAGGAATGTGAGAGGGAAGAATAGGTCTAGTTAGTGCACCCTAATAAAAAAGGATGGACTCATTACTTGGAGGGGTTTCTATGGGATAAGGAGGAATGCTCCCTAGAACGGTAGTGTTTGTATCAACAAGAAAAACTTGTGCAGTATCAGGTTTACTCTCGATCGGGAGAGTAGGATTGACTGATAATGACATCAAATCGACCACTTGGGTTTCATTCTCCAAAGGGATAATAGGGTCGACAGGTGCAAACAGATCGACCACTGGGCTTTCACTCTCTATCGGGAGAGTGGGTTCAACCGAGGATGGGATCAGATCGGCCACTTTGTCAACAGGATCAACTAAGGACGTGACCATATTGACTACATGATCAACTGGACTGATCGATGAAGGGACCAGATTGATCATTCCATCAACTACAGGTAGGTCGAGAGTAAGCTTGTGATAAGCAGTTGGAAGTTGAGGTTTTGAAATAGCCATGTATTCCAGTAATTTCAAGGCTTCGTACATGTGAGGGAAAAGGTGAGTTTGATGAATCCCTCTGCATAACATACACAAGAACTTGACTCTACTTTTCTTCTTCCCAATGGTATCTTGACTAGTTGAAGGGAGGTCATCAACATGTTGTTCAAAGGCTGACGACATGGGTTGGTGAGGTTGTGTAGACCATGCTTCTATAACCTTGGATAGACCAAGGAAATCCTTAAGAAGATGGCTACCCTTACAAAGCTTGCAAGGGTACTTGGGCTTACGACTTGTTTGGGTGATATTGGCATCATCAAAACTCCCATCACGATCAACAATAATTGGTTGTTTTCCAACATGTCTGGAAGCATTTGGAAGTTTGGACCCTTGTTTATTTTTATTCTTCTTCTTCTTCCTTTTCTTCTTCTTCTTATCCACCGGGTTACTAGATGCAGAGCTTGCACTCAGCGAAGAAGATGAAACAGAAGAAGACCTTGCAAGTGAATAAGGCGAAGAAGATCTTACTAGTGAAGAAGGTGAATGATCAACATGAGGTTGATGTTCTTGGGGGAAAGTTCTTACAACATAAGCACTAGATGCATTCGGGATTACCTGAGTGGAAAACAACTATACCGGTAATCCAATTGTGGGACCTAGAAGCCTCAAAGTAGCGATGTGAGGAGGACTAATGTTTTCGTAAGAAGGAAAAACAAAAGGTTCCCATGGTAAATGGGTTCCTTCATTGGTCGTTCCAGGAACTGGTGTCATTAAAACAAAAATCCAATCTAGAGTCTGCTAGGGAAAACAAACAGCACACACTAAAAATCTAGGAAGCAAGCAAACAAATAAAACCTTCTCACAATGAACACACTAGTTGGTGATGAAATCCAACGTCGCAAGAAAAAAGTAAGAAGGGATTGAGATAGAGCGGGTGGAAAAGTTACGTTGATGACCTACTTAACAAACTTACACCCTGGTGAAATCTCCCACACATAAATGTGGGTATACACTCCAAGGACCCTGAGTGAGTCTGGCCAATGTCGATTCCAGGTACCATGAAGACTTTCCACTCCACAGTCACCTTGTGTAAAGACCCTAAAAAGATAGGCTGCTAAGGTTACCAACTACAACAGTGATGCCTCGGGAAATAGTCGACAGTCTAATCCACATGCAAAGGCAAGGTATCTAGCCCAAAATGAACTCAAGAGGATCCAACACATAATTGTGGGTATACCTTCAAGTGACCCCTAATAATACATGCAATATCTACACCAAGACCAACAAAGCAAGGTGAGTAATTCTACCAGTCCCAATGCAACCTCGTGATTGACCCTTGTGTGAGAAGGGCTTCCCAGGAAAAAATGTAGCAAGTGGATTTGAACTCTCCCTATCACAAGATACTATGTTTGTTTGCATCTTTGGAAAGTTATCTTTCATACCTATTCCAAATCCCTACAACTAATCTAATGTAGGTTTGCTACCAGAAAATATAAAAATGTCTAATCAATTTTTATAAGCGCTTTTATTTTTAAGGTTGTTGTTACTCAAGAGGAAAATGGTGTGGACTAGATGATGTTTTGACCGACTCTAAACAATGCAAAGAAATAAGAATGAAAATATTTCACTTCGATGAAAGCTATATTATGAGAATGAGAAAACGTTTATCATTCCCAGATGCACAATGTCCCAAAATTTTATTAAACTCATCAATATCAAGAACTTCAAGAAATAAGCCTAAGAGACTGTACACCAAGGGAATTTTTTTTAAGAATTCAAGACCAAAAATGTTAAAAACCATGTAATTGTGCTACTTCAAATGCAAGGATTCCCGCAATCTGATACAAAGCAAGAAATTACAATTTTTTTGTTTCAAATATAGCTAAAAACAATAGCAAATATCTATAAAACAAAGAAACCCAAACAAATTTTCTCTTTAACATGAACTATTCAATAAAAGAAAAAGAAGTTCTTTCACCAAACAATTCTAAAGAAAAAACATTGCTTTGTAACTGAAAGACACTAAAAGAAAGAGATCAAATCTTTCAAAAGAAAACAAGCTAAAACAAGGCAAAGAAGGCTAAAAGAAGATTCAAATATGTCAATCAAATTGTAAAAAGACCATAATCAATCTCAAAAATTCACCCCAAAGCTAAATCACGGATCTGGGAAAGAAGAAAAATTTGATTGTCTCACCAAAAAAAATCTACAGGAATCATCGCAAGCAGGGGTAACTACATAGTGCGACGATCAAGGATCATCACAGGCAGGGTTAACTACACAGTGCGGGGTCATCGCATTGGTTCCCACAGACAAGATGCAACGGTTTCTGAACATACAAAGGTTTTACAGGGATCGTCGCAGGCTGTAAAAAGACAGGGTGTGATGATGATTGAAAACATAAGAAAAAACAAAAGCGGACAGTATTTCCAGATGAATTTTCAAGACCAAAGAGTCAACATGGATCACCCAATAACTCAGCAAACAGAACCCATGCAATCAAAGAAAAAAATCAAGACAAATGAGGAAAACAATATGTTCCCTAATGGAGTCGCCAATTTTGTTATCGAGCTAATTGTTAAGTGCAGACATAAATCAATCCCCCTAGCTTCACTATGAAACTAGAACAAAACAATACAGTACACTACTATTTCCTTAGATTTCAATTATCAAATGAGAAACGTATCTAGGACATACCTTTTAAATATCGAAGATCTGACTTTGCCAATGCAATCCAAGCTCCGTTGTAAGGCTTATGGAGAAATATCTGCAAAGGAACACAAGCCAACGAAGACAAGAATAACAGAGTCTACTTGATATGAAACTATGTATGTGATCAAGGAATCATACAATATGGACAAATAAGATTCATATAGGAAAGAAAAGTGCATCTGTATTAAATAATAGAAAGAGAGATTACAACCAAAGCCTTGATGTTGTAAGGTCCCTTCCAAYAGTCCCTTGCTTCTCACACACTTCTTCTTCACGGATTCTGAGACTATAGATCTGAAAATCACTCACAATCTATCTTGACAAAGTAAAGCTCAAAGCCAATATACAAGCTCCAAAAACTCCAAGGTACAAAACCCACGCTTTCCAACCCAATCAAGAAAACTTTCCCCATGAGAGCTCCTCTGCTTTTATAAGTTGAAGAGGATAAGGTGAGGAGGTTAGGATGATCCCACTAAATCAAAAAAGTGAGTAAGATCCAAACCGATCGGAGGCCACCTCACCATAGAAGTTTCTCCTTCTAGAAGCATCGAGAAGATGCTCGTTTTTCCCACGTACAAAAATCATTGCACCCTAAGTATAGTGCAGCCTGCAGAGATGTTGTAGCCTAGATTTAGAGAAGGGGGTGATGATCAGGCATCGTCACACCCTATATATAGTGCAGCTTGCGATGACCTTCCTTAATAGAGTTTTTACAAAGGAAAATACAATTTCTTCTCTCAGGCAAAGTTCTTCTCCCTTCTTTCTTCGGGAATTTGGGCCACTGATCCTTCTAAAGACAAAGAATAGGTTTACATCATTTACGGTCATAGGGATGACAAAAAATAATGTGTAACACTCAAGAATCCCCTTCTCTACTATGTAGTCCCTCGGGAAATCCATCTTTCTTATCAAGGCTCTCTCGCACAAGAATATTTTCCAAAGACTTCATTGACTCTTTCAACCAAGGCGTCCCTCTAAATTTCTCTATCGAGACGTCCCTTTGGCATGTGTTACCACAACACAACATTTTTTATGGAGATCATGGATTATCATAGGGATCCCATGTCACAACAATAGCCTTTTTTCTTCTTCTCATAATAGTTTTGGCTCTCTTACAATCAGCAGGCATTGTTCTTCTTTATGGGCTTGCATTACTTCCATACCCATAACCCTTATTCCTACAATTTCAACTTCAATTAGTGAAACAAATTGTTAGTTTCCTTATATATTTGCATTTCACCTTTACAATAGCATCACAAGAAATTCTTGAATTGTGCATACTAACAAACAAATCATTTTTATCTATTCATGATATAAAGTAAAAGAAAACATCATTTTCTTACACATGCATCATCTTAGCATGCCAACTTTTCCAAATGCAATTCAACATTAAGTAAATTTCAATGTGTCCATGCCCATGGTCACATTGACACACAATTCACCCTTGCATTGACTTCAATGTACTACATTTTTATATTAGGCACTTTGTCATTGTGTGTTGGGTCTCAGCCAACCTATCACCTCATAGATTCTCTATCCACATTCATTATTACAACATAACTATATGTTCCTGCTTTAAGTTGATCATGACTTCAAACCAACATTCATTTTATGAAATTAAAATTTCATATGAATGCTTTCAAGCATTATTTCTTCACTAGTAACCAGGGTGCCAACATTTCAGGCCACCCAATTTCTTTCTTTACCATTGTTACATTCTAGTAGAACATTGGAAGGTCCTTCTTCCATAATGGACAGTCCACTACCCACCCTCTCATGCAGACATGCATTTCCACAATATATTTAATTCTATGTGTCACTTATGAGCAGTTTTGTTCCCAGCCACTCCTTGATTGGTCAATGTATTCATGACATATTCGTTCATGAATTTCTCTTGCAAGGATCTTAATCATTCTTGAATGTCAAGGGTTTATACCTCTATCCTCCAGGTTCTTCTTCCTGAATTCACACCCTGCTTAGGTATCAATGGCATATAATAGCCACTCAAAATCATTTTCATATCTTTAAAATAACAAAAGTATTTCGGAAGGGATTCTTACCCAATTCCTTTTAAATTTTCATGTCACCTGGGCATGATACTTTTATACTAGTTGTGGCTACCAGTACCCCTTTTGATATTACCTTCTTAGTGGTGCTTCATGGGGAATACTAAGGTACTTTCATCAACCTTTCCAATCAACATCCTTCTTACATTTATCCTCTACAAGAGGTGATCCATCATTGACAGTTGTCCTTTCCCAATAGCTCCAATCATTTCCTACACATAACATTCATCATTACATTTATAGTTTTACATTAGTTGTCATCTTAAATTAAAATGCATGTGATGTAGTATTTAATCAACAAACAATTTCATATGTGTCCTAGCATCTCACTCCATTATGTTATTCACAACATTTTTCTAAGTGCAAACATAATCAAATTTTCAGTTGTGCATACACAATTATCAACATTCTCATGCTAGAAGCATTTACACAACCAACTTTTCAATCCTCTCATTCCAGAGAAACACCATAAACAATAAGAAAGGAGTCAAGGGACTCTTTCCTTTTTCCAATTCCTTCTGCACAACCTAGAACTTTCAACCCAGCTGAATTAATTTTGAGGCTTCACTCCCTTTGTACAACATGGCTTAACCAAGATCATCTAATTAAACGTATTTGTCAACTTTGTCTTTCATTTGCCAGCTACACTTATTCTCATGGTTTCTCTTTTAAAGCATACAACTCTATCTCATTATTCAGAATTTGATAGTGAGAAAAGTATTAATCATTTTCTCCTTCATTTGCTCCTACAATTTATCCCTCCTGGGATCTGCCTGCTCCATTCCTTGAGAAATCTTAGTTAATTTTGTCTTGACCTTTCCTGGATAATAAGGAACATACTTACAACAGCAGGATTTAGTTCACAATATAATTATGACTTAGTGCACTCTTCACATTTACTAAAAATCAGGTTGGTCAACATTCACTTCCATGTCTCTCGGGCCTGCATTATATTTTAAAATGTAATCCAGGATTCTTATGTAAATAGGCTTTGCAGCCTACTGCCTACCTTTTAAACAGTCATTTAATGTTATGGATTTGTCCCATTCACAGAGTTTCTACGCAGTTCCTTCACATGGATTCATTTTAGCATGTAATATTCCTTGTTATATATATTCATCATTTCTTGAGATTCTCTCAACCCATTAGTTAGCATATGCATTACCATTTCAGTTGTTTACCCAATATCCCAAAGGAATTTGAGCATGCATACATTCAACTACACATTCAAACATGTGCATCTATTTATAATCAATTTGCATTCATATAGCGATTGTATGCATTCAACCACATGCATCAACATAGTGTGTGTATCCACCATAGGCACACTTTAAAATTTTCACATACACATTTATTTGAAATTTTTAAATTTTTGATTTTTCACAATCCTTCTCATGCAATTTATAAAAGGCATATTCATTTTGTCTTTCATAACAACAACATAGCATGTTAGTGTGCATTGCTCTTTCAATACTTACACTAATTTTCTGAAGGGTGGCTTATGACCTCCTTCAAGTTTGCATTCAACCCAGACAACCAGACCTCTCAAAATAGGGTATCCATGCATCTATATCATTATATGTTCTAGGTAAGTACAATTCTTGTCTCGCGATTCACTTAATAAAGTAGTTATTCCATGTCTTTGAGCATATATCAATGTGTGTGTGTGTGTGTGTGTGTGTGTGTGTGTGTGTGTGTGTGTGTGTGTGTGTGTGTGTGTGTGTGTGTGTGTATTTGTACACCATACGGGTGAATTTCTTGCACATTTGTATATCATTCATATTCATGCTTATTTGGTCTTAATATCAGTTTTCATACTAGGAAACCTTTTAACCCATGCGCTCAAGCATATACATATATACACATATTGATTGTTAGCATGTAAGTTTACTGTTTGCATTGTTTTCTATGTCATCCATATAGATTGATATTTTAACTTTGCTATCAGTGTTTTTTTAGTCAAATCATACAGTCAATCACATGACCAGTCTCACAGTCAAAATTCATAATGATGTTGCCCTTTCTACATGGAAACATCCAGCAAAGGCCACTCTTTCCCTTTTCTATTACAAAAGGCTTTCACAATTTAGAATTCATATGGGTAGTTACAGCATTACCCAAGGAAACCAGATAACCATCCTCAATCTCTTTTCATGCCTACTCTTTCTTGGTCATTCTACCTCTGTTAGGTAAAATACTTTGTGGATTCCCTTTCACAGTTGTATGAACATATCCATCCATTCATGTATGGTTGTCATCGACCTCTGGATGTAAATATGACCCATTGGTCATCTAGTAATGCTACAACACTATATTTGTTAGTCTTTATATCAATCTTTATTTTATTTTTATGGTCGTACCCTCATAAGGCACTATGCATTAACATTTCCAATGTTTCATTCTTGTCGTATTTTTCTTTTGTTATCAGGTCATTATTGAACAAGTTGGTCCATCAACGGTCTATATTTTACATTCCACCACAGGTTTAACATATCTATTTGTAGGTTCATACTTACCTACTTCTTACTATGTGCATTACATCATATTCACATCTTGCATTTTTATGTATAAACAAGTCCTCGGGTCACTAATCAGGTACTCATTTGCATTAGTTATGAGCTCATAACTAGCTCGCATGTTCATGTCATTTCACCTCTTTTATGAGGATTAGCATTAGTTCAAGGAACTCATTTTCCTTGCTTAACTGGTTATTTCAACAACATATTTTATTCATTACAAGCCAAATATATTGACCTTACAACCTTTCATCAATCCTCCATACTTGAGGACTTATACAAATAGAATTTAATTTTTATTTGAGCAGTACTTAATACTGCCAAGTTTTTTCTGTAAATCCCTACTAAATTCTCATCCACGAGGGTTTTCCATGAGGGTATTAACCCACATATAAACATTAATAATTATTTCTAGAGGCTATACATACCCATGCTTGGACTCAGCATTACAATCACTCATTCATTCACTTTTTTATCTTAAGCGGCCCTTAATAGGATTCATCCATTTCATTCATTCACAAATGTAAGAGGTTCTATTTGCCCAACATATAGGCAACATTGTGCCTAAATAAAACAATTCATCTCCTATGACCTAACAATAGAAATCTATCATTTTTGCCCCTTTTTTGAAATATTACCATCATTCCTCATCAGTGTATTCCCACTCACGTGGGAGTATTTATCATTCTAGCAAGGAAAAAATTATAATTCTTATGCTATAAATCATCATGTGATTTTTTTGTTGTATGAAATTCTAAAACAAAATTTCAGCCTGTAGTCCTTCTTCTCGAGAAGTTAGTGTAGAAAATATATAATCCTTTAATGCCGAAAAACTCTTTCTAACAGGTTCATCTTGGCCTTGTTATACCAATCTTGTGACTAATCTTCGACCCATCTAGGCCTAGTGTTTGAAACTCGCTCGAATACAACTTTGTAGCACACCCAACCCCCTAAGTACCCTTTTAAAGGATAGGGTATTAAATTTTCACTTTTTCCTCGACCATATTGAAGCCCCTTCTCGATGGAACCATTGTCTTATGCTCATCAAGAGCTTTCCAATGACTGTCACCATGCTCAAAATCTAGTTGTGGATCAAAATTTAAGGCCTTTTGAATTTTCTAAGGCCTTCATTGGACTAAAGCCACCACATAACCACGTGATTTCCTGTTACTCGCAGCCTTTTATGTGGCATTGACATGACACTTGCCACTTTTCCCACCGATCCCTCTGAACTGCTATTCAAATGTATTTAGTGCATTATTTTTCCATCAAAGTTCTCTCTGTCAGAGTCACATTCCGCTCGGACTGGCAGTTTCCGACAAAGCTAAGAGCCCTCAAAATTTGGTAACCAACGACTCTGTTTTATATGGAGTATCCAACTCATTAGGTGTTAACGACTCTCATGCATTTAACCTTATGCTTAACTGAAGTGGGGATAGTAAATATCTACGGCAGAGAACGGTTCTTACCTTCTCCTATATCAATGGTTAAAATTACATCTCGAAGCTCCTCCATTAGAGTGTCTCCTTGCAACCCACTCTGAATTATGCCCTATAATGGATGGCCAGGATCTCTTCACATAGATCTATGGAAAATATTAATACAATTGTCCTCAGGTACGAGAGTGACGAGGCTCATACTCGGTCTTTTCTACGCATTTCAAAATTAACATGTGGCCACCTCTCTACACACTAGATGCCACATGTTCTGACACGTGGCCTTGCCACCTGAAAGTCATAATTTGATAAAAGGTCCTTCCAAAAAACATGTTGCTACTTGACACGTGGCGCTATACATGCATGACACATGGATCAATATCTATATCCCACATGGACCAGTGCAAATTTGATACGTCATTGTCGGATGTATAATCTGTCCCATTTTGTAGGCTTATGGCTTAGAACCGATGGCTAGGATCCGATCTTCCCTTTTGTTGATTGATGGACCAAATGCCCTCTCATAGTCCTTCCCATCGGAGTCTCGTTTGCTCAGGATCCAACCCGAATCCAATGGCATATACTTCGACGAATCCAATGGTCCTCGGAGTCTAGGATCAACAGTTCATATTGTGTCGGAGTCTCCATCTACTCGTCACTTTCCTTTGCCCTGAAGGTTGTTCCCCTGCATTCTTGTTGGAAACCATGGAGATCGACGGCTAATATATACTCTTTCCCTTTCCATGATCGATGACTGTCATTGACTCTCGGAGTCTCTCCTTCAGAGTCCCTTACCCACCACTATTGTCACTCATTCTAACCATCCCTCTTCGATGAAAAATTAAGATCTATTAATATACAAATCCAATGGTAGACAATGAAGGTGAACTTCCAAAGGCCTAAGCCCAAACAAGGACCCATCCTTGACCCTTAACAAATTAGGTACCAACACATGCCATTCCCAGGATCTCATTGGTTTCCATGTTGGAACTGCACGTCATAACGACGTCACTCTTACCCTTTCCTTACTTCCAAGCGTACATGACAGACCTGCAACTAATTGACTATTGAGGTTTAATCATGCCTTTACGTCGATCAACAACTAAGATTAATTCTTTCCCTCTCTTGATCTACGTCCTAGATCCCCTTCGAATTTCTTCCGATCAAATTGTATCCCATCCGAGACACTCTGATGGAACCCATCCGATGGATGATGGAGATCTACCCACACTGGAATCCAACAACCGAAAATTAAATTGCTTATTCAAAGGATTGAGCTTGAAAGGGACCCACTCCTAGATCCTTTGACCAATTATGGGTTGTCACGCAACATCCTCTGGTACATAGACACTCCCTTTCAGCATGATCTCAGCAAGACATCACCTTACCACTTAACCCTACTTAGAAAAGACTCTACATAGATCTACGATTGAGAATTGATCTCACCTTATACTATGATCTACAATCCATATTGCACCTAGGGTCTTTCCCATCGGAGTGTTTTCACTCTGCGGTTCCAAGTTTTCTCCGACCATATCCTCCGACCAACGGTCTGGATCTTTCATCCTCCAACCCTATGATAGATCATCGGTTGTCGTTAACCTGGTTTTAAAACATGATTTATCCTATGATTTAATAGTATGACTTAGAAATTAAACTGGGTTTTCTTTCAAGCTTTTTCTACGGCTTTCCAAGCCTTAAGGGATTCTCTCCTTACTCTAAAGGCTACTAAGGAATTTTCACCATTTGGGTGATGGTTTACATCCTCCAAACTTTCCATTTCACTAGTAGAGGGTTTCCTGTGCTCAAATTCCTTTGATTTCATGGGAGACTTCAATTAGGCATTGAGGTATTTTGATACCCATCTTGAGGTACCCCTGACTGTCCTCCCAATGCGATTTTTTTTAATGGCTTGTGATATTTCCCATTCGATGAATTGTGGGTTTCAGGAATAGTCTTACAATTAGTCTTTCTCACACCTCTCAGAGGGATCAATCATTTGTTCTTCTTACTCACTAGTCCCTACTTAAAACCATAAATGAATTGTGAGTACTCTAATATGCCTAACCTATGAATTTTTCCACATGTATATAAAAGCATAATAAATGGATTCCTTTCAGTTTATACAGGAATATCTACTCATTGAAAACAACATTCATAGATATAAATGCTTCATGGTGTGTTATCATTGTTCAATTACTCATAATTGTAGTGAATCAGCTAATCTATTCATCAGACCAGCTTATACTTCTCGGAATACAAATACAAGTATTCGTTCCTAACTCACAGTTCAAGTATAAAGGGTATAGAGTTACTTATCTATTACAACTAGTGACTAGCCAACTGACTTTGGATATTCACCTTTCCACCCAACCATAGGCTCTACATACTCAGTCACTTTGGTTGCAGGCCAACCCCTTGCCAAGCCATGATACCACCATGGAATTCTTCTACACTTCCCTTTCCTAGCTTGTCCTCTTGAGGTTTTTCATATGCTTCCCCTGAATCAATTTCACGACCTCTCTACTTGGGATTAATACCCCACTAAGACTAGACCTACTTTAGTTTCTTACCTCCCACCCCCTTGTTTCCCGTGTGTCTCTTGCACGTAATCTCAACTTGTCCTCTCTTTCTTGTGTCAGAAGGACTTGTGGGGTAAATTTAGAGAAACAAAGTGGAAGTATCGTCCCCTCCATTAGATCTTCATACTTGCATTAATTGAGGGACGTCAGTTGTTCAACTACTAACCCCTTCTCATTAACTGGTTTTTCTTCATATACAAGCTAGAGGAAATATGATTATTTCCTTTATGTCATTCATCAAGGTGGTTTGGGAAGCTCACTACACGTGAATCCCCGCTTCTTGTTCTCTCACACTTTTCCCCTAGTGGTATCATGGCCAGTACTTTTAGGGCTTCACCCTATTGAAACAAAGTTTATTTTTCTTCTCTAAATCCAAATCTCCATTTTTCTCTAGTTACGGAGCCGCCCTTAGTTCTAAAAAGGAGTCAAAAGGTCTTTCGAGATTTTTGGGTTTCAGGGTTTGGCTATTCGTGAAGTATGTTTTTTAATAACAACTCCAAAGTCCCGGTACCGAAGTCTCGAAAAAGTGATTGTTTAAAAGGAATTGAATAGATTTTAAAGTAATAATTAAAAACGTTAACGATTTTCTAAGCCTTTCATAGATTTTAAAGTAATAATTAAAAACGTTAACAGCTTCCTAAGCCTTTCACATGTTCTTTTTCGACCATCTCAACTTAAACAGCATTTCAAATGTCCTGGTGTGCTTTTCACGAAATACCTTTTAATCATGATTAATTAAGTTTTAAAACATACTTAGCAAATCATTAATCAGTCGCAATTCAGGAAATCAAAGAGTCGACCTTGAGTCTCCTTAAAACCCCGATTCCCAAAGTTGTGAAATTCTTAAAATCTAATGCTATGTTTATTAAGAAGTAAGAAGGTTTAATGGTAATAAATCCCATCGTGATTTCATGATTCGGGATTTCATGCGTTAAAGAGTCGTCAAAGTCCCGATACTCCAATCCATGAAAAGTAAAGACTAACCCCTGATCACGATTAATTAAAGGGTTAAAACAAGTGGTTAGCGCCTAAATAAATCCCATCGTGGTTTCACGATTCGGTACCCGAGCACATCCAAGTAATGTATAAACTATCCCCTACTTCTAAATACATTTATAATGCCAAATTTGTAGAGGAATTTCAAAGAAAGGAGTGTACAGAATTTGATCAAACATATCCAGGTATGATCAAAGAATGGTGGGGAATTCCAGCGAAATTTAGAGTTGATACCCATGGAATTTATGCCACAGCTCCATTAAACGAATACATGGTTTATATAGCTTTGATTCTATGTATACTTTTTGGGAGGAAAATCCCTACCCATTTCCCTGCAGAATGGGTGCCACTTCTACACGAAGTAGTCGATGGTTACAGTTTCAACTGGGGTAAAATTTTATCAAATAATCTAACTAAGGAGATTGCAAAGTACCAAATAGAAAAATTGAAAGGTCGACCTACATATTTTTACATGTCTGCATATATTATGGATGTTATTTCTTACATGACTCCATTCCCCTTGATGAATTGGAGCTGGAACCCAGCCTGTGCGGAGCCCATTCATGTTTATCACTATAAACTATGGGAGGAGAATGTTAAAGATTTCTTTTATGAAATTTGTCACTACGTAGTGATAGCTTTGCACCAAATTTTCTATGGTTATGCACCCCCTTGTATTTCAGAGCCAATTGTGGGAAACCTCGAGGCGATTGCAGATTGGTTTATTGAAGAGGGTTTCTCCTTTGTCATGGTTTTCAGGTGCTTGATTCCTCGTTGCGCACTTCCAAAGTTCCTTCACAATAGACTAGTGTGCACAGAGGTGGCCTACCAAATAATAACAGGTGGCATCGACATAGAATTGAAAGCAGTTCAGAAGAAGTTCTGGTTGGTTTTTCCTGTATAGATTGGGAAGTGTTCACTGCTTAACTTTGGTCATTCCAAGGTAGAAGCTACAGCACTAGAAGACATCAAATTGGTAGATCTTGAACTCAAAAAACATGATCCTTATCAAATTGTGGGAAATCATCTTGCTCATTTCAATATGAAAATGTATGAACATGAAGATTCTCCCTGCAACAACATGTTCAAGGGAGCGAGAACCTATGAGGAAATATTAGTCAGAGTTCAAGCAATATCACCTGACCTATAGACCAGATTTCTGACTTTCTAGAAGCATAGATGAAGTGGTTTGCCAAAGATACTACAAGGAGAATCAACAACCCCTCCTTCAGCTCAAGGAAGTATTCCCCCAGGTTTCGGATCAAAGGGTCATGATAAAGGGACTGCAGAAGAAAATCCAAAGAAGACTGAAGCAAAAGATTCACAAACAGAGCACCCAAAGTCAGAAACAGAAGTTAGGCTCGAGACACCTTCAAAGTTGAGTCAAATGATTCCTCCTTTATCATAAACTATTCATGTTAATATCCCCAAAACGGCAGGAGAAACCCAATCTTCAAAATTGGGCAGCCCTATTACATCATTAACTCTTTTACGGTCAACTTTTGGGACCCCCCATCTGGAAATCATATATGTAAGTGACCTTACTCCTATCTCTAGAGAAGAGATACCTTCCTCTGACTACGTTTTCAGTAAGAAGAGGAAGGTTGTAGTAAAATAGGAAATTCATCTGAGAGAAGGCACAATGGTGAAGAAACACGGAGTGCTCATAGATGGGCAGAACCTAGAAGAGGAAGATTTCTCCACAGAAGTAGCAGGCTCTATGGGAGCTTTGGCAACAGCCAATTTATTCTCAGTTGACTCTCTGAAAACAAGGCTGAAGCAGAAAAATCAAATGATAGCTCAGTTGCAGGACCAAATAAGGCACATAGAAAATAATATTCGAGAGGAGGTAAATCAAAGAGCTAAATATGACAGAACTATTGACAAACAGGAGATGCAATTGTTGAAGTCTAGTTTAGATGAAGTGAACAAGAAGATGCAAATGAGTCAAGTACAGGTTATTCGTTAGGAAGAGTTAGTGAGATAGATACATGTTGAGTTGAAGTCCATTGAAGGACAAGTTGTGAATATAACAGCATTTCAAGCCCAATCACTAGGGGTGCATGAGAAACTACAAGAAGAACAACAAAACATGCTTTCTAAAATAGAAATCGTTCAAAACTACTTCCTGGAAATAAGCCACTCACTGGATAACGTTGCTTTCAAGGAAAAAGAGGCTACAACAGCTCGCACTGCTTTTCAAAAGGAAATATTGTTTTCAGCTAGAGAAGAAGTACCAGCAATCCCAAAGATGACTGTAGAAGAATAGATCAGGGGAGACATCATATTAAAAACATGGGAGACCAATATTGTTGAAAGAAATAAAATGGCAAGAGAAGTTAAGAAAGAATGTGAAGAAGTGTTTGATCATCTAGATACAAAAGCACTTGGCATTGGTAAAGGTGATTGTCCTGGGCTATCAGGACAGATCAATGTTGTAAGGCATCAACTACATATCAAGGAGAGTTGGAATGAAGCCCAACTCGAGATTTCACAATTGAAGCAGCTTGACATCACCCAAATGGATAAGTGGCTAATAAATCCAAATATATAGTTGCAGTCGAAAAAGTTTGAAAAGGGAAATATTGAAGATAGTTTGTCCCAAATTCAGAGGAAGTTGTATGTGTTTGAAGCAAAGGATACGACAGAACCTTCCAGAATTTTGGTGCAGTTTCTAGACAGGTGCGTCGAGTGTTTTGGACCGAGCGAAGGAAGTGCTTCAAAGAAATGATGGAGTAACACATGTATGCTCATTTTTGTCCAACTGTTAGAAAAGTAAAAGTTACTGAGCAAAACGGTTCAAATTTTGTATTATGTAACCATTAGCAGCTAGAAGATTAGGAGAACACCAACCGTCTAGGGTTGATGATTTTCTTTGTATAAATACAATTTTGAAAGTTGAACCAAGGTGGCTTTTTCCTTGGATGATTGTAGCAAAGAGATTTTTCATTTGCCAGAATTAATACAAATACAAATCGAAGACTCCAGATCCCGTCAAGTTTGAGTAATGTGTTCCTCTGTTATTTCATATTTAACATCATTTCTTATATATCTTTGATGAATGCTTAGTTGCAATTTAGTACAACCTCTACTGTGGTGATTGATTATTTTAGTCATCTAATCGTTTACAGTTTTTCCTCTGTATCAGCTATCAACGGATACAAGACCTGTGAATTACTTCGATTTCTATATCTTATGCTTCATTAAAGTTTTTCTTGTATATTTTCTTCTTCTGTCACAAAGTGAGATTCTTCCTTGGTTGATGCCTCACATTTTTCCTCATCTTTATGTTTTCTTTCTTTTCATGCATGATTTTCAGTTTAACTTTGATACAGGAAACGGCCTTTGATTTTGTTATACTATTAATTCAAAATTTGGGAATTTTTCTTACATAATATAAAATAGAAAAAGCAACCTAAACAACAACAAATCTTTAAAAATATTTTTCCTCCATGACTGTACCTGTTACGAGACAGCCCAATATCGAACCCGGTTTTACAGTTCAAACCAGTATCGCTTTAACTCTTTTTAACACCATCTTAAAAATTGCTACCACCCGGGTTGAACTTGAACGTTCATGGGCAGCCATTGAGCAGGACATTAGCATCCAGGAACAATTGGAATCTAGACAAAGACAACTCAGAAATCATCCATAGCTCCTTTTCCCCCAAGAGTTGTTTTTTCTTTCTTTATATCATAGACCCTCTTTATTTTCGGATGCCTAGACTTTATACTTTCAAGCCTAAAGTATAAACTCTAGAACAACACACCCCACAGTCAGTTGTTTCCATTTACAATTTAACAATAATACATTTACATTGTTTTCATACCATGGCATGGAAATCATTAAACATGATTAATTACTAGTAGGGGGAAACATGGGTGTTACAATCCCCTCCCCCTGAAAGGAACACTACCTTCGATGTTCTTTGCATCTTAGCAACAGCTTCCATGCCTTCATCTTTCAGTTTCTTTAGAAGTTTTTGCTTATGCTTCTTGGTCTGGTCCTTTCTAGACTCTTGGTATTTAGCACCTTCCTATAACCATCTCATACATCGAGCATATTAATTCACAATTTCATGCAGAAACATTTCATTTTTGTTCAAAATTCAAGAGGATTTTCACATATCAACAAAATACTTATCTATGCAATTCATGGATCTACATCCATGTGATTGTCTTCATTAACTTGGCTCATTGTTTCCTTGACATACACATTTTATGCATGATCCCAATTCAACAATTTACAAGAATCATGAAGTTTCCTCTTCCTTGCAGTCAATCACCCTCCATGCTCAGGCTTAGGCATCCCCTTCCCTGTTATATAGTCTTTCAGGCGATCCATCTTTCCTGCCAAGGCTCTCTTGCACAAGAAGAGTTTTAGAGACTTCATCGAGTCTTACAGCCAAGGCATCCCTCTGACTTGCTCTATCGAGGCATCCCTATGGCATGTGTTACCACAACACAACATCTTTTTTGGCGATCATAGCTTATCACAGGGTTCCCATGTCACAACAGTAGCCTTTTTCTTCTTCTCATAATAGGTTTTTCTCTCTTACAATCAACAGACATTGGTCTTCCTTACGGGCTTGCATTACTTCCATACCCAAGACCCTTCTTCCTACAATTTCAACTTCAGTCAGCCAAACAAATTGATGGTTTCCATGCTTATATATTTTCATTGCACCTTTACTTTACAATAGCATCACAAGAAACTCTTAAATTGTGCATACTAACAATCAAATCAATTTTATATATTCATGATATGAAGTAAAAGAAAACATGATTTTCTTACAAATGCATCATCTTAACATGCCAACTTTTCCAAATGCATCATCTCAACATGCCAACTTTTCCAAATGCAATTCAACATTAAGTAAGTTTAATCGATGTGCCCATGCTCATGCCCATGATCACATTCACACACAATGAGCCCTTACGTTGACTTTAATTTACTGCAATTTTATGTTAGACACTTTAACATGGTGTGTTGGGTCTCAGCCAACTTCTCACCTCATGGATTCTCTAACCACATTCATTATTACAACAGAACTATCTTTTCCTGATTTAAGTTGATCATGACCTCAAATCAACATTCATTTTATGAAATTAAAATTTCATATGAATGCATTCAAGCATTCTTTGTTCATTGGTAACCAGGGTGCCAACATTTGAGGCCACCCAATTTCTTTCTTTACCATTGTTATATTCTAGTGGAATATTGGAAGGTCCTTCTTCCGTAATGGGTAGTCCACTACCTACCTTGTCATGCAAACATGCATTTCCTCAATATATTTAATTATGTGTGTCACTTATGAGCACTTTTGTTCCCAACCACTCTTTGATTTGTCAATGTATTCATGACATATTCATTCATGAATTTCTCTTGCAAGGATCTTAATCATTCTTGATTGTCAAAGGTTTATACCTCTATCCTTCGGGTTATTCTTCCTAAATTCACACCCTACTTGGGTATCAATGGAAAACAATAGCCACTCCAAATCATTTTCATATCTTTAAAATAATAAAAATATTTCGGAAGGGATTCTTACCCAATCCCTTTTAAATTTTCATGTCATGTGGGCACAAGACTTTTATACATGTTCTGGCTACCAGGACCCCTTTTGATATTACCTCTCAATGGTGCTTCATGAGAAATCCTAAGGTCCTTTCATCAACCTTTCCAATAAACAGCCTTCTTACATTTATCCTCTACAAGAGGTTATCCATCATTGGCAGTTGTCCTTTCCCAGCAGCTCCAGTCATTTCCTACACATAACATGCATCATCACATTTATAGTTTTACATCGGTTGTCATCTTAAATTAAAATGCATGTGTTGTAGTATTTAAATCAACAAACGATTTCAGATGTGTCCTAGAACATCACTCTATTACGTTATTCCCAACATTTTTCTGAATGCAAACATAATAAAACTTTCACCTATGCATAGACAATTATCAACATTCTCATGCTAGAAGCATTTACACAACAAGCATTGCAGTCCTCTCATTCTAGAGAAACACCATAAACAACAAGAAAGGTGTCAAGGGACTCTTCCCTTTTTCCAATTCCTTTTGCACATCCTGGAACTTTCAGCCTAGCTGGATTAATTTTGAGGCTTCACTTCCTTCACACAACATGGCTTAACCAAGCTCATTTAATTAAACATATTTGTCAACTTTGTCTTTCATTTACCAATTTCACTTATTCTCACAGTTTATCTTTTAAAGCATACAACTCTGTCTCATTATTCTGAATTTGATAATGAGAATAGTTTTAATCCTTTTCTCTGTCTCGTGCTCTTATAATTTATCCCCTATGGGATCATCCTGCTCCATTCCTTGAGGAGTCTTAGTTAATTTATCTTGATCTTTCCTTGATAATAAGCAACATACTTACAACAACAGGATTTAGTTCACAATTCAATTATGACTTAGTGCATTATGCACATTTACCAAAAATCAGGTTGGTCAACATTCACTTGCATGTCTCCCAGGCATGCATTATATTTTAAAATGTAATCCAATATTCTTATGTAAACAGGCTTTGCAGCCTACTACCCACCTTTCCAGCAGTCATTTAATGTTATGGCTTTGTCCCATTCACATGGTTTCTACACATTTCCTTCACACGGAACCATTTTAGCATGTAATCTTCCTTGTTATATATATTCATCATTTTCTAAGATGCTCTCAACCCATGAGTTAGCGTCCATATTACCATTTCAGTGTTTTACCCAATATCCCAAAGGGATTTGAGCATGCATACTTTCAACTACACATTCAAACATGTGCATCTATTTACAATCAATTTTCATTCATATTGTGTGTGTATTCATTCAACCACATGCATCAACATAATGTGTGTGTCCACCATAGGCACACTTTAAAATTTTCACATGCAGATTTATTTGAAAATTTTAAATTTATGATTGTTAACAATCCTTCTCATGTAATTTATCAAAGGCATATTCATTTTTCCTTTCATAACAAAAAACATAGCACTTTATTGTGCATTACTCCTTCATTACTTACACTACTTTTCTAAAGGGTGGCTTATTGTTGAAGGAAAATCTCCCTGCGGACAGGTAGATCTCCTCAAAGAGCTAGACTCTTAACTCTAAGACAGAAAGTGCTTATCATGGTCACTGACTTCCTTTTAGATCTAGGTGGACTAGTGTGTGAGAAGGAAGGAGAAAAGAAGTTCCTTTTACCGGTGTTTGTCCCTGCACACTCTGAGTTGAGCTCCAATCTTTCGCTCTTCGATAAGCCCTGTAGACAAACAAAGTACGACCACTTCCTACTCTATCAAGATTATTCCAAAATAGGTCTATCTACTAAAGAGACAAATTCATGTGAGATTGAACACGAATTAGAAAGAAATGGGCCAAGCAAATTATATTAATGAGGACAAAACATTACTTACAGCCATAGATGGAATGTGACAGTTCTGCTAAGTCCTCCTTGTCTAACCCTTACTCAAAAGCTCCACGAAATGATGATAGCTTCATTGATTAGCCTCTAGTTCACTGTATATCACTTATGAGATCATAAGTTTGATATGATTCTCCACCCAACTCCCCTTTCACCATGAGAAATTTTGCTTATACAGCCTTGGAGAGGCCCAACAACTTGAGATATCTTTGGGGTGAGTTGAGGATTTTTTTCCCTCAATTAGGGATCTTCCCTAAGATCATCGCTTGATTGAGGATTCGAACCCAACTACCTTCTAAGAATGAAAATATCCTTCCCCCATTCTTCTCAACAAATCAACTACTACCCAAAATAGGTAGTGCTCCTTCAAAAGGGCACTCAAAGCGTTATAACGGTCCCTAGTAGTGTATAGGGGAGCTCCATCACTCCTGAGGGTAGGAGTGCTCCTGAAAATGGGTTGAAGAGTGTTATAACACTCCCTGATGGCTTATGGGGGGGTGCCAGCACTCCTGAGATAGTTATAAGGAAGCGCTCCCCTCCAAAAACTCAGTTTTTTAGGTGCTTTCAGATGGCAAAAGGTTCATAATCCTATTGACTCATTTCTCTTCTTCCAAATCAGATGTTTGAGGTGTTTCAAGTGTCCTTCTCATGTTGTTATAGGCACAACATAGACATCATGGAAGTATGCTTTCTTTGACACTTGCGACACTTGTGAGAAAAATGCGACACTTGCGACACTTATAATGACGACACTTGTGACACTATCAAAGTGAGTATTTTTTATGTGTAACAGATTGCCCCCCAAAGTATGATGTTAGAAGAAAGGAACTGATAACTGAAATTCTTTGTAAACTTTCAAGCAAGGGTATAGATGCAGAGAACCTGATAGAAGTTGCACACAAACATCCAACAAATATTATGACATGTTTCAAACCCAAGGCAGGCATACCTATGCTTGGGTGATCAAGACTTGCAAGATATGGCCGCCATAAAATACACTGCGGATCCATAATTGTATTAATAAAAAGGTATAGCCACTGAAAATACATTGTGGATCTATACTCCCATGACCTGAACTGAGCGTAGCCACAAAGAATACATAGTGGATCTACGAGATGACAAGACATAGCCACGACCAATACAAAGTGGATCTATGTAACAGTATATGTGTCATTGTTCAAGAGAAATTACGTTGCAACTTGGGCAAAGTACATATCAAAGTGATCACTCAACCCAGGGTCTTCTTACCGATCCCAATGTAGTATGAATCTAACCATGTGAATAGATGTCCTGATGTCGAACATGGCAGAAACCACTTGATTACCAGTCAATAATGTAAACCGTTAACAAGCACGAGGGAGATCACCATTAATGTCAATGATTCCCAAGGTACCCTAGTACATTCCAACGAATGTGAATGGATGAGCTGAACTTGAACATATGTGGAATCATCCGATCAGAGGTCAATGATGTAAACCCACTATCAAACGTGAGGAGGCTTGCCATTGAGGCATGCAGGTCCCAAAGTACTAATTGGTTTCTAAGTCTAGTTCCTGGATAATGGGTTGAAGTCGATAGGAATAGACTCATCGAAGGAGGGCCTTGATGTATCCCCCTTCAACGACATGAAACGGACATAGAGATGTAATTGGTAGATCAAATGAACATGAACTGACATGGGTATTGAGACAAGATATTTGTGACGACTAACTCTCGAGGTGGACACTTCCCTTGAACACTGAGGCACGACAGCAGAAACATGACATGGACCAAACTTGATGATGCAGTGAATGTTGTGACTTATGTCAGGTGAACCAGAGGAGTGAAAGAAACTCAAAGGATTGGCTCAGTGCAGAGGTTCAGCGGATTATAATGCATGCAAAAGACAAAGTGTTGTGTTCAAGGGTGACTCTAAGAGTTACTTGGTAATGTTCTCAAAAAACTGCTTGGCTTGCTTCTTTCAATTTTCCCCCATCCAGATAGACGAGTACCTCTTTTTAATTTAACGAGCTCGAGGAGGGAAACACATGATCGATATAACTCACCTTCAGTAAGTTCCTCTTCCTTTGTTTAACTAACTGGAAGAAGTAAGGGTTCGATCCTGTATGGGCCTATCGATGTTTTCTTTAGTGAGTCCAAAGACAGAAAACTTGAAGGTTTTTCATGATTATAGAGTCTGGAAAAACACTTAAAAGAGAACTCTCTCAGTTCCTTTTTCGTAAAGTAGTCTGACGAGACCGAAAAAGAGATAAACTATCGCTCAACAGANGTTTTCTTCAAATACTTTAACGAGCATGAAGAGAACAAGGTCACTCGGTAATCTTTTCATGTTTAGAGAGTCTGAAAAGGACTTAAAGATGACTCCAATGTTGTCCTTTTTCGTAATGTTAGTCTCGCGAGGCCGAAAAAGAGATAAATTATCACTCGAAAGACACCCTTTCAAACCGTTTAATGAGTGGGAAAGAAAGCAAGATCACTCGGCAATAGTTTCATGTTTAGAGAGTCTGAAAAGAGCTTAAAGGAGACTCCAGGGGGTTCATTTTTCATGTATCCATACAGGTTCGAAAAAGAGATAAAAGTCTACCCGGATGCATTCTCATGTATTTACGAGCATGAGAAAGAACAAAGACTAAGCTCGGTATGCCCCCAACTTGAAATCTAGTGGCTTAACTCCATGATGGTTATCAAAGGCTGGATACATGCCCCCCAAGCTTCAATTCATTCACCGGCTCTAAGGTCGTCACCAATTTCTCTAGTATATGAGAAAAAGGAGAGGGGTGGATGAAAAGAGGGTTCAAGAGAGGTGATTGTTTCATTTTTTAATGAGCTTGACACAGGAAAAGAACTATGCTCAGGACTTTTGTTTCATTTTTTAACGAGCTTGCCACAGAGAAGAGAAACTATGCTGGTAGTTTCGTTTAGATCATGGCTTCCAAGAGGATAATGCTCTAGAAGGGTACCATGTCAAAGGATAAAACGTGGTCATGGCCTCTGGGAGATCTTCGTTGGATGGAAGATAATCACTCGAGAAGGAACACATGTCAAGGGTCGCGATAGGAGTAAGGAGATCAGGCTCCAATAATCCTATCGAAGAAATCACCATGTCCACTACCAGATCCAAATCATCGGAAGTTGAAAGCATGGGAGATGATGAAAAATCAACACCAGGAGGGGAGATAGATGGTATATCTGCCCGAATTTCTTCACGAGGGGGAAGAAAAGAGGATCGATGACAGTTATTATCCCGAGGTAACTTGTCAATGCAAAACATTTCCAGAATAGATTCATCCGAAGGAAAAGTTGGGGAAATGTAGTCGATCGCGGATGACAAGGAACTCAACCATGATTGCATCGAGGAACTGTCAAATGCCAATAGATGTTGGTCGTTCGATGAGGGATAAGCAGATGGGATAGAAACGTATGATGTTTCAGCTGGACTAAGTGGCACGGTGTCACTTAGTGTGTTGAAACAGACCTTGAATTTTTTATTCTTAAGGATAAAAGATTTGTAATTTTTGAGTCTTTGCATTTTTCGGATTTCTTAAAACAAGAATTGCATCACCTATAAATTCGCGATGCCTTTTTATTGTTTATTTTTGGAAAATGAACGGAAAAAATCTAAACGAATATAAGTTTTCAAACACTCTTTGAAAAATCTTTTAAACGGGCAGTAATTTAAAATTTACGAATTTTAATTTAAACCTAAAGAAATCGGGATTCGGGGTTTTGCGTAAACAAATGTTTGATGCAAATTGAATTGCGAAACCTCGATCCCCGATTTTCTGATAATTTAAGACTTAATTAAAACATAAATTACTTAATCCTCAATTAAAAGGATTTAAAAGTTAAGTTAATCACGTCGCGATATCGGGATTCGCGGTTTTATAAGATCAAATTATCTCGTCATCGTGTTTCCCGATTTCCCAATTTCGCGATACATTTAATCCTTAAGTAAAGTTTTGAATTAATCTAATCACTGCTATGAATGATTAAGAGTTAAATAATTACATCGCGATATCAGGATTCGCGGTTCTATGAGAAGTGTTTTTCTTGTCATCAGATTTCCCGAAATCCCGATCATCGAAATCCCGACTTATAATTCACTTTTGAAATAAACTATATTTGTTTAGCCTTAATCTTGATTACTGAGTTGATTAAGATAAGTTAAATCGTGTTTTAAAGAAACATGTCATCGCTATTTCACGATTTCGGGATTCGCAATTACATGAGAGCACGAAATCATGTCATCAGATTTCCCGAAATCCCGATTCCCGATTTTTCGATTAATGAAATCCCGAAAAGATCTAATATTGATTAATTAACATAACAAAAATGTTTTAATTTAAAATAATACATCGCGATTTCGGCAATCGGGATTCTTCGATGACATATTTTTCGACATCAAGAGTGTTGAAACCCCGAAAAGTCATGTTTTCAGACTTAACTCATAATTAACATTAATAAATCATCTTTCTAAACAGGTTTTAAAGTTAATCTTTCTTTGAATGATCATTAACGCGTCATTGTTCGATTAAGTAAGTTTCTATTATATTTGAAAATACCGACAAAGCCTAGGTACAGGCATTAAATACATATCTTCGAAACATATCTTTTGCATTAAGAGATTTAACTTCATAACAGAGGTACAAATCTCAATATTTTTATGATATATTCGAAGTGAACGTTCGAAACGTCTGTATTTTCATTCCAAAGTTGAGCTTACTCATCCACTCTCTGTGACAGGTTTTCAAGCTTAATGCAGAGCTATGGCACCCAAAAAAACTCTGAAGAATAACGAAGACCAGCAAGAAGGTGATATTATTTCTGATACTACTCCACTCGGCGTACACTCCGTGAAATCCTGGACTAGAATTTCCGAAAAGCTGGAGGATGAGCTTAATTATGCAGCCTCTGATTCGGAAAATCACCTCCGAGATATTTCCGAGTCTGAGCTTCATAAGGTCGCTGCGCGTCCGAGACTTGTGTCATATACCGATATGATCGGTTGGGCTCTGGATAAAGTGGATATCCCGACAAGAAGCATTATGAACGAGCAAGGAGTTGTCATCGGCTCATTCAGGACTGAACACATTCAAGTAATGTATAACCTCTCGCCCAATTATAGACACACCTTTAATTCTGATCTTTTAGTCGAGTTTCAAATAAAAGAATGCATTGAAGCGGGCCAGACATACCCTGACATGATTAAAGGATGGGCCAGGGATGAAAATAAGTTTAGGGCTGATGTACATGGGATTTATGCCACAGCTTCCTTAAATGAATATATGGTTTATGTAGCAATGATGTTATGTAGACTTTTCGGGAGAAAGGATCCTTGTCACTTTCATGCAAACTGGACACCTTTCCTAGAGGAAGTTTCGGAGGGACGTAGTTTTAACTGGCATAAATTTTTGTCAGATAACCTCACATCAGAGGTTGTGAATTACAGAGCAGCCAAGTCAAAAGGACAACCAGTGTCTTTTTATATGTTTGTATATATTATGGATGCCATTTGTTTCATGACTCCTTTCCCATTAATGAATTGGAGTTGGAATGTTTCTTTCCCAGAGCCCATTCATAAATACCACTCAGCTCTCTAGGAAGAAAATGCAAAGGATGTTTTTTATGATGTTTGTAATTATGTAATTATCCCTCTGCACAAAATATTCTTTGGATGCAAACCCCCTCGCATTTCTAATATAGTCATAGAAAGCCTCAAATCGGTTGTCGACTAGTTTATTGAGGAAAATTTTTCCTATGTCAGGGTTTATGGCTGTTCCATTCCACCTCACGCGCTCCCGAAGTTTTTACCAGATAGATTGGTATGCAGAGAAGTGGCTCATCAGTTAGCCAAGGGTGGTATTGGGTTAGAATTGAAAGCCCTTCAGAAAAAAGCATGGCCATCTTTCCCTGTTCATATCGGGAAATTTACTTTATTAAACATAGGTCATTCTAAATCAGAGGCCGAGTCATTGGAGGAAGTTAAATTAGTAAACATCGAGCATAGAAAACATGACCCATACCAAATAATTAGTCATTATTACATACACTGTAATTTAAAAGAATATGAACATGAAGTTTCAATTTATGATGATATTTTCAAAGATGTTAAATCTTATGAGGAAGTGCAGAACAGAGTACAGGCCTTGTCACCTGATTCACAGGTGGGGTTTGTATCTTTTCAAAAACATAGGCGAAGCTGCCTGCCGAAGATTTTACAAGGTGAAATGTCAACTTCATTGCCAGAACAGGAAGAAACCCCTCCAAGGTTTGCAACTGATACTYAGGATAAGTCAAGTGACAAAGATAAGTTGAATCCTGAAATACCTCCTCAAAACACAGAGGAATCCCAGACAAAAGAACTAGGGACAGAGAAAGGGAAAGGACTGGAAACAAGTCCAATAATTTTGGATGACATTCCAGAAAAGATTGGAGGAACTGTTTCAAAGGAACTTGATAGCCCCATTACATCTTTAACTCCACTACAATCTACTTTTGGAACCCCTCGTGAAGGAGTTCTATATGTCAGTGATCTGGAACCAATTTCAAGAGATGAAATCCCCCCATTTGATTATTTTTTTAGCAAAAAGAGAAGAGTTGTTTTGAAACAGGAAATTCATCTTGTAGGAGAAAGATCAATTAAGAAGCATAGAGTTATCATTGATGGGAAGAAACTCAAGGAAGGAGAGTTCGCTACAGAGTTAGCAGGGACAATGGGTGCTATAGCATCGGCTAATATATATTCTGTGGGAAATATAATAACTATGCTTGAGCAGAAAGATCAATAAATAACCCAGTTGCAAGACAGACTGAAGGAAAATGAAAAGAATATTGGTTGGGGAATACAAAAGGGTCTAGAACAAGCTAGACTCAAAGATATGCAAGAAATCCAAAAGTTGAATAAAAACTTGGATGAGGCAAAACACATGATACAGGTCACTCAAGAAAAGGTTCAAAAGTTGGGCAAAGAAAATAAATTTTTGCAAGATAAGATTATTTCTATTGCTAACCAGGTAA
This sequence comes from Picea engelmannii, assembly GCA_009831015.1. Taxonomy (NCBI): domain Eukaryota; kingdom Viridiplantae; phylum Streptophyta; class Pinopsida; order Pinales; family Pinaceae; genus Picea; species Picea engelmannii. The sequence continues at coordinate 367,590 of ML776596.1, read as the reverse complement.
TTGAAACTGAAAATTTCAGGATGCAGGCATCAGAGATATATGCAAAGATAGAAGAGGAACAACAAAAAGTATTATTTAATCTGGAAATAATCCAGAACTATTTTCAGGAATCAAATGTGTCTATGGAACAGGTGTTCCAGAAAGAAAGGGAAACAAAAGCAGCAAGGACTACTTTCCAGAAAGTAGTGGCTTCCTCACTAAAAGAAGAAATTGGAAAAAATCAGAAATTATCCATTTCTAAACAGGTAAAAGGAGATATAATGATAAAGGTATGGGAATCAAAATTGGATGAATATAAAATAATTACAAAAGAAGTTAACGAAGATTGCCAAGGAATCTTCAATCTCGTTGAAAAAGATTCATTAAATATTGGAGCAGATGGTTGTTCTGGGTTATTAGGAAAAATCAACATTGTCGGGCATCAGCTGAAGTCAAGAGAAGAGCTCAAAGAAAGGAAAGCAGAAATTTCAAATATTAAATTGGTCAACATTACAGAAATAAATAAGTGGATGGTGAATTCAAATTTAAAGTTGAAAACAGTGAAGTTCATAGAAAGTATGATAGAAAGTAGATTGGCAGAAATACAGAGGAGATTTTTCTCTTTTGAAGCTAATAAGATACCTGAGGCTCCTAGGATCTTAGTAATTTTTTTGGGAAAATGTGTTCAATGCATTGAAAAAGAGAAAGAAAGTTCGTCAACACTAAGTTAGAAATTTTTAAATGTTTTTATTCATTAAAATTTTGAAAGAGATTGTAAACGGTTGACATTATTTTATGTAACCGTAATATTAGGGGGTTGGTTAGTTACCAACGAGAAACTTTGATAGGAATGTATAAATATAGTTTCAAAAGGTTAAAATAGAGCTTCAGAATTTTTGGGAGATAGCCATTTTTGTAAATTCAGTTTTGAAGTTTATCGGAATATAAATCGCAAACAAGATTCTGGATCCTGCAACTTTGTAAAACCATCACAACCTGCAGCAAAAGTGACTTTTGTTGGTGCTTTTGATCCCGACTTTACTTTAATATTGAGAGAATGAAGATCATTAGATCTATCTAAAATGCAGGATGACGCAGTTGAAATCGAATCCAATATGATGGCATCAAGGAAGCTTAAAGCAAAGACCGAAAATGTAAATAAAGAAACTAAAAAATATAAAGAACAAGGTGGACCTTTAGGGTCAGGAAAATATTCTAGAGATAAATTAGAAGAGATGTCTAGGGTCATTCGAGAATTTTCAAATAAGATCTCGAAAATGGAACTAGAAAAAACGAAAAGGGATAATTTTCCCAGAAAAGATTTTCGGAAAAATCCTGAACCTCAGGGACCATATAAAATGATGAAAAATGAAGATCAAAAAATTCAAGCACCCTTTAAAAGTGAAAATTATATTGGAGAGGAAGATTTGGGCGACTTTGAAAAATTGGATGAAGATATTAGTAATCGTGGTGCTGATAATAAGTCTCCTTATTTATCTAGACAGGATTATGAAGCATCTTTGATTAAAGAAAGTACATCAGAAAAACAGGTTAACAATAATGTCACTGATGATTTAACATATCAAAATATTGCAGATGATGTTATTACTGACTTACAAGGAAAATTCAATATGAGAACAAGAAATAAAAATCTCCCTAATGTTCAAACAAAAAAGGGTTTGTTAAGAAATGATACTGATGAGGAAAATCCAAAAGTTGCAGAGAAACAGTCTGCAAAAAGAAATACAATTGATATTCACCCTGTACAGTTAGAACCAGTAGGAACACCCCCTATAAATATGCAAGCTCCGATAAAAGAAAATAAGGTTACATCTCAACGTAAAACCGAGAAAAAGGGTACGGAAGCCCCAAACATTGAGAATGACAAGGCTCTGGGAAACTTTAATTTGGAAAACGAAATAAGTAAAATCAAAATTCCTATCCCCCTTGTTGAATTAGCTAAAAATCCAGTATATCGAAAACAAATAGACAAAATGATAAATTTTTCAGAAGACGAAAGTCAGGCCGACGCTATTAACTTAGAAGATGATAAACCTATCTTAGTTTTCGGTCCGCACGTCGAAGGTGCAAGAGATACAGTGGCACCTTTTTATATTACACTGACTCTTTTTTACCACCTTTTACATAACTGTATGTTGGATTCTGGAGCTTCCCATAATGTTATTCCAAAGGCAATAATGGAAAAACTTGGTCTCGAAATCACAAGACCCTATGGTGATTTGTATTCTTTCGATTCAAGGAAAGTCAAATGGATAGGAATGTTTAAAGACCTAGTGGTAAGTTTGGCCCAAATACCTGCTAAAAGTATCCTTATGGATGTAGTAGTCACGGATATCCCCCCAAAATATGAAACGCTATTATCTAGATCATGGGGTGTTAAGCTTAGAGGATCCCTCCAGCTAGATATGACATACGCTACAATCCATGTTTTCGGAGGGAAATTCACTCGTCTTTACAGGGAAACTAGGTTGGCATTTATGGTAAGTGACCCAAATAATCCTAACAAGCATCCAGTTTATATTGCCGACCAATATTTAGGAAACTGTATATTATCATTAGATGATGATTTTGAAATAGATGTAGATGATAAATGTACAGAAGAAAAAATTCAAAAAAAAGAAATAGAAGAAAATGTATATAATACAGGTATATGGAAAATGTTTTTTGATGGTGCTTCCTCTTATCTTGGAGCTGGGGCTGGAGTAATCCTTATTGCTCCTGATGATCAATTTGTGATTCCTTTTTCTTATAGGCTCCAGTGGTATATATATTGTACAAATAATGTATGTGAATATGAGGCTTTAGTACTCGGTTTAGAAGTTGCTAGAAGAATGAAAATTAAAAATCTTGAAGTCTTTGGTGATGCTGAATTAATCATAAAACAAGTAAATAGGCAATATCAAGCTAAACATCCTAGATTAAGGTCTTATAGAAATTGTGTTTGGGATTTAATGGAGAATTTCTTTACTTCTATAAATTTTCATTTCGTCCCTAGATCCGAAAACCAACAGGTTGATGCTTTAGCTAAAGCTGCATCAACTTTTACACCGCCGACTGCTTTTAATTTAAAATATCATATACAATTGAGACGTCGCCCTTCAATACCTAATAATATACAACATTGGCAGGTTTTCGAAGACGATGAGTAGCTTAGAAAGTTTCTTGAATCGTTAGATGAATTCTCAGAAACGTATAATGATTAGGAGAATCAAAATGATCCAATTTGGATCATGCAAGAAGGGGAAGATGCAAAAGAATTGCATGATAAAATAGCTAACCACCAGATGCTTGTTCTTAAGAATAATCAAATCCCCAAAGGTCTGATTCCTTTGGAAAGACTCTTTAATAAAGATGACATTCCTTCTAAAGCCACTCTACAACCTCAACCAGAGGAGGTTGAAGATTGTAACATAGGAACCGAAGATAACCCCAAAATGGTTAAGCTATCTAAATTTTTATCAGTAGAAAACAAAAACAAATACTCAGAGTTGTTGAAAAAATATAAAGATGTGGTCGCATGGTCATACGAAGATTTGAAAACATATGACACTTTGGTGATAGAACATAAAATACCACTTAAACCAGGTGTCAAACCTTTCAAACAAAAACTCCGACAGTTCAACCCGATTTTATTACCTGTCATTGAGAAAGAAGTTAAAAAACTTCTAGATGCTAAGATCATTGTTCCCTTAAGATATTCTGATTGGGTTGCTAATCTAGTCCCAGTTAGAAAGAAAAATGGGGAAATCAGATTATGCGTTGATTTCAGAAATCTAAATAAATCTTCTCTTAAAGATAATTATCCTCTACCAAAAATGGACCACGTTCTTGAAAAAGTAGTAGGGTCTACTAGAATGTCCATGATTGACGGATTTTCAGGTTATAATCAAATTTCTGTTAGTGAGCATGACAAGGAAAAAACTGCACTTACCACTCCTTGGGGCACGTTTATGTATGATAAAATGCTATTTGGACTAATGGATGCAGGAGATACTTTTCAACGAGCGATGGATATTGATTTCGTCGACGAACGAGACAAGTTTGTAGTTATATATCTGGAAGATCTTACTATTTTTTCAAAATCAGATGAAGACCATATGATTCATCTAAAACAAACATTTGAAAAATGTCGCAGGTTTGGTCTATCCTTAAATCCTAAAAAGTCTCATTTCTATATGCAGGAAGGCAATTTGTTGGGTCATATACTATACCGAGATGGAATTAGGATTGATCCTAACAGAGTAGAGGCTATAGATACATTAGCTATTCCTAGAAATGTTAAAGAAATTCAATCGTTTTTAGGAAAAATAAATTTCTTGAGAATATTTGTTCCTAACTTCGCTGAAATTGTTAAATTGATTACAGATATGCTCAAAAAAAATAGCGAAGTAAAGTGGACAGCAGAAGCTAAGGCATCCTTTGCCCATATTAAGAAAATTATAAGTGAGGCACCAGTACTAGCGAGTCCAGATTATCTTAAAGATTTTCTCATTTTTTCATTTGCCTCCGAACATACACTTGTTGTTGTACTCCTTCAGAAGAATAAAGAAGGTTTCGAGCAACCCATAGCCTTCTTTAGCAAAAGCCTCCGAGATGTTGAGCTTAAATACAATATAATGGAAAAGAAAGCTTATACTATGGTGAAAGCATTGAAAGCTTTCAGAACATATGTATTACATTCTAAAGTCATTGCATATGTACCCACTAGTGCTGTAAAAGATATCTTGGTTCAAGCAGACAGTGATGGTAAAAGAGGTAGATGGCTTGCAAAAATTCAAGAGTTTGACTTGGAGGTTAAACCGACTAAATTGGTAAAAGGACAGGGTTTAGCTAAACTTCTAGCTGAATCCAATTTCAAGGCTCTTGGGATAAACATCACTCAGGAGGAAGAAGGATGGGTAGATATGAATGAACTTGATGACCAAATAGTCGAAAACAAGATCGATGAGAAATTTGCGTTGTCAAATTGGTACAAGGACATAGTAACCTACTTATTAACTTTGAAATGTCCAGATGATTTGTCACCTTCCAAAGCTAGAACACTGAAGCTGGATGCAGTTAAATACTGTATTTTTTAGAAACGATTATACTGGAAAGACACGCTTGGTTTCTTTTTAATTTGTCTGGTCGAATCAGAAACAGAGGAAGTTATAAGTCAATTTCATGAAGGATTCTATGGAGGACACCATGCTTGGAGAGAAACGGCATATAAAATATTGAGGGTTGGTTACTACTGGCCTAAACTTTTCCCAGATGTAAATGCTAAGGTACGAGCTTGCAGCCCTTGCCAATTTTTTACGGGGAAACATAAGCTACCAGTGATGCCATTAGTCCCAGTCAAGACAGAAGCTCATTTTCAGCAATGGGGAATTGACTTCATAGGTAAGATAAATCCCCATTCAAGTGCCAAACATAGATGGATTCTCACTGCTACAGGCTATTTCACCAAATGGGTGGAAGCAATCCCAATAAGGAAGGCCACTGATTCAGTTGTTATAGACTTTTTAGAAGAGAATATATTATCAAGATTTGGTTGTCCTAGAAAGATAGTCACAGACAATGCACAGGCTTTTAAGTCTATGGCAATGGTTAGTTTTTGCCAGAAATATAATATTGTGTTAGGACATTCTACAACATACTATCCACAGGGAAACGGTCTGGCAGAATCTTCTAACAAGAGTTTGATCAGTATAATCAAGAAAGTCTTAAATGAAAATAAAAAATCTTGGCATCTACATTTAAAATATGCTCTATGGGAAAATCGGATAGGCACAAAGAAGTCTATCGGTACTTCTCCCTTTCAAATGGTTTATGGAACAGATGTAGTGTTGCCCATAAATTTAGCACTTCCTCTGATGAAACTATGGCAAGACGAGAAGGAAGAACCAAACCCTCTCACAAGAAGGATAAACCAGCTGATTGAAGTTCAGCAGCACAGGGATGTAGTAGATGAAAAGTTACAGAAGTACCAGGATGATATGAAGATTTTATTTGATCGCAAGGCCAAGAACAGGAACTTTCTCCCAGGAGATCTAGTTTTGAGGTGGGATGCTCGGAAAGAAGATTCAGGAAAAAATGGTAAATTTGATCATATTTGGTATGGACCCTTTAAGGTATCATATTCCGAAGGAAAAAATTCATTTCTACATGAAAATTTAGATGGTAAGATCCTGAATGCCCTTGTTAATGGGCGTTTTTTAAAGCATTATATGGAATAAAATAAAATAAAATAAATCCACAGAGTTATTTTTGAAATTATATCTGAGGTATTCTGGTTTACAGATTGTTGAAAAGTCTCCTTTAATACCCTCAGTACTATCTTTCACGTTTTCGATTTTTTTATCAGAGTTGGAGAGATTTTGTATTGACCTTGAAAATCATCAAAAGATTAAATTCAGTTAAGTCTGTTTTCATAGTTTTTTTTTTTTTTTCTCTCTGACTAAAAATGGTTAGGTTTGAGTTAATTCTGAATATCTTAAGTTTCTTAAAAGTTTGTCTGAACTTTTAAGCTTGCTCAAAAGAAGATCCTCTGAAAATATTTTTCCCTTTTTCTCTACAGACTGAGGGGTTTTGAAGGTTGAGAAAAATTGGTCTAGAATAACCAAAACAAGTTGACAAACCTTTATTATAAAATTTTACACGGATCACCACCCCTGATATATTAAGTATCACTGATTGCCCCCGCTTAGTAGGCATAAGATAACTATAAGACAGATGGTGAAAGGAAATTCATAATTGATTGTCCCCATCTAGTCCTATAGACGATGAAAGGAAATTCATTTAAATGATTTCCCTCGTCTAAAAAATAAAAGAACTAGATAACTTCACCAGGGTACTGAACAGGCCTGCTGGCAGTGAAGCAATGTCTGAGCATAAAATTAGCACTCGAAGCGGTGAAAGGAAATTCAGTAAAAAGGGACAGATAACTTCACCGGGGTACTGAACAGGCCTGCTGGCAATGAAGCAATATCTGAGGTGTCTGTAAGGTTGTCATACTTATCTATAACTCTATTCTAGTTATCAATTTTTCAAAACCATATATTCATCTTAAGTCAAAATAGAGCTTCCCAGTTTAAAAATTATAAATTTTATTTCGATTGATGCAAGGTGAAATGTTCAATAATCTGTTGAGTTTCCAAAGATTGTTCTAATTATCTCAATACTAACTCAATTTTGGAACGGGAAGGAGAATTTTGAAGAAGACCATAACTGAGTTTCAAGTAAATAAGGAGTTGTGAAAAGGTTTTCAAAGACTTTATATAATCTCTTTTTCTTCTCCTTGATCAGTTTATCAGACATAAACCCTTGACACCATTTACCCATGAAGGCACTGAGTCTGCATGTTCTCCTCATCCCGCAGCGAGACGAGGTCCCCAGTTGGAGCCTATGTTGAAACAGACCTTGAATTTTTTATTCTTAAGGATAAAAGATTTGTAATTTTTGAGTCTTTGCATTTTTTCAGATTTCTTAAAACAAGAATTGCATCACCTATAAATTCGCGATGCCTTTTTATTCTTTATTTTTGGAAAATGAACGGAAAAAATCTAAACGAATATAATTTTTCAAACACTCTTTGAAAAATCTTTTAAACGGGTAGTAATTTAAAATTTACGAATTTTAATTTAAACCTAAAGAAATCGGGATTCGGGGTTTTGCGTAAACAAATGTTTGATGCAAATTGAATTGTGAAATCCCGATCCTCGATTTCTCAATATTTTAAGACTTAATTAAAACATAAATTACTTAATGCTCAATTAAAAGGATTTAAAAGTTAAGTTAATCACGTCGCGATATCGGGATTCGCGATTTTATAAGATCAAATTATCTCGTCATCGTGTTTCCCGATTTCCCGATTTCGCGATACATTTAATCCTTAAGTAAAGTTTTGAATTAATCTAATCACTGCTAAGAATGATTAAGAGTTAAATAATTACATCGCGATATCGGGATTCACGGTTCTATGAGAAGCGTTTTTCTTGTCATCAGATTTCCCAAAATCCCGATCATCGAAATCCCGACTTATAATTCACTTTTGAAATAAACTATATCTGTTTAGCCTTAATCTTGATTATTGAGTTGATTAAGCTAAGTTAAATCTGTTTCGCGATTTCGGTATTCACGATTACATGAGAGCACGAACTCATGTCATCAGATTTCTCGAAATCCCAATTTTCCGATTAACGAAATCCCGAAAAGATATAATATTGATTAATTAACATAATAAAAACGTTTTAATTTAAAATAATACATCGCAATTTCGGCAATCGGGATTCTTCGATGACATATTTTTTGACATCAAGAGTGTCGAAACCCCGAAAAGTCATGTTTTCAGACTTAACTCATAATTAACATTAATAAATCATCTTTCTAAACAGGTTTTAAAGTTAATCTTTCTTTGAATGATCATTAACGTGTCATTGTCCGATTAAGTAAGTTTATATTATATTTTAAAATACCAAGAAAGCCTAGGTACAGGCATTAAATGCATATCTTTGAAACATATATTTTGCATTAAGAGCTTTAACTTCATAACAGAGGTACATATCTCAATATTTTTATGATATATTCGAAGTGAACGTTCGAAACGTCGGTATTTTCATTCTAAAGTTGAGATTACTCATCCACTCTCTGTGATAGGTTTTCAAGCTTAACGTAGAGCTATGGTACCCAAAAAAGCTTCGAAGAAAAACGAAGACCAGCAAGAAGGCGATATTATTTCTGATACTACTCCACTCGGCGTACACTCCGTCAAATCCTGGACTGGAATTTCTGAAAAGCTGGAGGATGAGCTTAGTTATGCAGCCTTTGATTCGGAAAATCACCTCCGAGATATTGTTGAGTCTGAGCTTCATAAGGTCGTTGTGCGTCCGAGACTTATGTCATATACCGATATGATCGGTTGGGCTCTGGATAAAGTGGATATCCCGACAAGAAGCATTATGAACAAGCAAGGAGTTTTCATTGGCTCATTCAGGCCTGAACACATTCAAGTAATGTATAAGCTCTCGCCCAATTATAGACACACCTTTAATTCTGAGTTTTTAGCCGAGTTTCAAAGAAAAGAATGCATTGAAGCGGGCCAGACATACCCTGACATGATTAAAGGATGGGCC